>JACTOM010000847.1:1334728-1418527 GCA_015832385.1 Elymnias hypermnestra | reverse complement strand
ATTAACAACTCATTTAAGGGTAACTGTATACGTTTCTATAATAAACTCCCACAAGACGTTCTAAAAATGTCAATTAATAAATTCAAAGTCTTTGTCAAAAGAAAGTTGATAGAAAAATCGTATTATAAGTTGCAAGATTACCTAGACTATAGAAACACGTAGGAGTGAACGAATTGCTCTAATCTGAATTAAAATATAGTAAAATAATATGATATTGTAATGATGATGGTAACAAAAAAACAAATCACCCGACTGAGTTTGTTGTGGGCTCTTCTCGGATCGGGGCGCGAAGGAACCCTCGTAACTTTAGATTTTAAGTCGATCTGGAGTATCAACATCAGGCGTACATTAGAATTAGAGTGTGGAAAAGAAAAAAGAATATCATTTGACGATTCAAAAGTGCTGTAATATGACTACTCCAATAAAGATATTTTTGATTTATATTTTTTGAAATGGATATATTTAGCTAGATAGATACATTGTAGATCTAAAGAAGATGAATATACAACGATGCATTGTTTTGATTTATCTCTAAGCATAATAATTTATTTATATAATGATTGATACCTAACCTAACCAGGGCATTACAAGAAATGCAAAGGAAAATACAATTAAATCATTCTTTAAATAACAACTTCCTTAATTAACGAATAAGTGTAATCAAGTCTCGCAGTGTCGTCTGCGAGCTCAAACCTTTGAAATCCATTCTTATTGTCTTTCGAGTCGATATTAATTATAGAAAACATTACGGAGTCTATATTAATTCGATCTGTGTATGTATATGGTATATAATAAAGACGCTTTCGTTGTTTTAAATCTTTTAAACTATTCAACAGATATCGATGCGTCTTTCAGAAATAGACAGAGTGATTCAAGAGAAACGTTTATATATATATATATATGTTATAGTATAAAAACAAAACAAAGTTTTGCAATGTGATGTCGCATTAACATATTTTTGTGCGCTTAAATCGCAATAATATCTAAACCTTACGAGATATGTCAAAGTAATGTCTACGTAATTGTAAGTCTTAAAAAGATCTATAAAAAGTATGTGCTGGTATATCTCTAGAGGATAACTCACTGTAACCATTTTTATCTTTTACACATTAAAAAAAAATATCTGCCATTTACTAAGCTATTTTATACTACACCGTATAATTCCTTATCTAAATAAATACATTATATACCTTGTATATTTCATGAAGATCAATATTACCTTTAACAGTAATTCATTAAAATGAATATTTCAGAAGATATCCGATATTTTAATAGCGGAGGTGTGGCGAAACTACATAAGTGTATTCATTAAGCTTGTTATAAGCTTCCTGATAAAATAATCTTTATTAGTGAGAATATATGACAAACTAATGTTCAGCACCAGTTTCATATATACTAAGGAACTAGTTTCGTCATATCAGGTTTTGAAAGGAACTGCCAAAAAATTAGTCGAAAACTATAACACTATTTTACTACTATTGATTCGCTTCTAAATAAATTTGATTCCTAAACAAAAATCCGATGCCCGTAACGTTTTAAGATAATATAAATATTAACACATCCTGTAACTTAGCAGAGAAAGCATAAGTTTAAGAATATCGATACATTTAGATAAATCACAGATAAAGAACAGCCAGATCAACTCGTTTCTACACTAATATTATAAAGAGCAGGGCTGTCCAAACTAGATGGGACCCGGGGCCACCAAAAATCACTTAATGGATTGGGGGGGGCCGCAAAATATTTATAGCTATTATAGATATCAAAATTTTATTATCTACTTTTTCATTAATAAATCAGCTCAATGTTAGTAGCATCGATACCCAAAACTTTTTAATGTAGTCGCGAGAAAAGTAATTTACTCTTTAACGTATTCAAGCAAAAAGAGAACCCTGGGAAATATTTGTGTTTAGTAATGTCACACAAAAACTACTGGGAAATTTCTAAATTTTTTCATCATTAGAAAGCTGCATATTCACTGAGCGACATAGGTTATATTACTTTCTCAAAAAATAGGATTCCCTAATAAAAATGCAATAATGTAACCCAAGGTGTGAAAAAATTAGTCACAAAATATGTCATCGCGTGAGCTGCGGAAACTAATGATGATAGAACAAAAAACTTCTACAGTATTATAGAAAGTAATATCTACAAAAAACAAACTTGTAATTCCCTATTTTAGAGAGAAGAAGGTTCAGAAATCATTTGTCGAGTTGAGCATACGCATTTTTAATAAAATACCTGAATCACTCTGAAGCCTCCGCATATATTTAAAATATGTTAAAAACGTCCTATTACAAAAAGCATATTATAATATTGAAGAATATTTTAATGACAAAGATGTTTGGACTTGATTCCAGTGGCATATGAAAGCTAAACACATTGTAACGTACAAAAATGTTAAAGGAGTAATCGTTGAGTTTATTGCCGGTTTCGTCTCAGCGGGATCGACGTTTCGAACCGGTGGTATTTTTGGTACCAACGGACATACTATTGACAAATCAAAAGAGCATTTTAAGCCTACTTGAATAAAGAATATTTTGATTTGATTTGGAAAAAGTCAGCGACACCATATGTCCAACTACTGTAATTATGCCACTATAACTACTTTACATTTTAAAAGGTCAATCGTTTTAATACCAGTAAAATACTTTTTAAATTATTAAAATTGGACATTCCATTCAAAAGATAATAATAAGTAGTGTACAATAAAACAAAGAGACGGCCTCGTTGGTGCAGTGGTGCGAGTACTTGCTTTGCTAGCAGAGGTCCCGTGTTCGATTCCCGGTAGGACGAATTTAGGAAATTGTATTTTCTAATTTGTCTGAGTTTGGACTGGAGGCTTCGGACGTGGCTAGTTATCACCCTAGCAAACATGTACCGCCAAACAAAGAAATTTGTGTTCCGGTACGATGCTGTGTTGAAACCATAGGGGGTATATCGCCTCTTCTCAGATTAGTGCGCTTCCACCTTAGACTGTATCATCATTTACCATCAGGTGAGATCACAGGTAAGCGCTAAACTGTCAACAATTAAAAAAAAATGTTATTCACATGTCTTTTAACTGCCACGAGATCGGTATCTACGTGGGTATAATTTCATAAGTTAAGTTAAAAAAATTAGATCTACGTTTTACGAGCAGACAGTAGTCTGAACCAGTAACTCGCGATTAATAAAATCCATTGATTTATGCTGCTCCTTGCGCAATGGAGCCGTTATCATGCCGCTCACACGAATCACCAGGGACATGTCTTTCTTATATCTTAGGGCTGACATCCGCTCTGGATTTCATAAATTTCCTCGTTATAACACACTTTTAATAGCTTTACATTATTGTTCACAATAGTGATTAGCGTCACGAAGTGGCGATTAAAATTTTTAATAAATTACCAAAAGATATAAGGGAATATGCTTCACAATTTCAAAATTGTATAAAATTTAAAAATTATGTTAAATCTTTTCTTATCAATAAAACATTCTACTCCGTTGACGAATATTTAAAGGGAATCGAGCAATAAGTAATAATAAGTAACTATATTGAATAAGAGGTAATATAATGTAATATATAAATTCATGTTAATAACGTAATTTAATCAGTGATATAGTTTAATAGTAGTAATTTAATTTCAAATCTGTAATTTCGCAAACTTAAGTAAGTAGAATATAAGAACTATTTACGAGTATACCAGATTCAGCGAATAAATTTTTAATAATTCAGCTAATTCGTTTGAAGGTTAGGTAGTTCTAATATATATAAAGAACATGTGGTATTTAATTTTGCCACTCGTCATTTAATAATTTAACATACTATTTTTCATAAAATATAAAATAAAAATATTTCATAAGTTCTCTTTTCTAAATTTTAAATTCAAAAACAAAATTTAAATGATAATTTTTTATATTAACAAAAAACACTTGGGATTTTTATTTACAAGTCGTCATTTGAGATTTCAATCAATTACTTGTATTAATTTTCGACAATTTTAATATTTTAATGACAATCAAATTCATTAAATTCCTATAATGTCTTCCTTTTTCCCTCCCACTAAATCTTGGAAATCTAAAGTTTTACATTTGTATAAATATAAACAAGACTTTTCTATACAGTATCATACAGAAACACAAATCTCTTGCTTGGCAGTATGTCTTTGCTGGTAGGATGGTAATTAGCCTCGGCCGAAGTGCCCCATCAGACTGACAAATTAAGAAATACAATTTTCTAAATTCGCCTTACCGGGGAACAAATCTGGGATCTCTCCTAGCAAAGCGAGTACTCGTCCATGTAATACTCGTATATGTTATGAAATCGACTTTTAAACACTTCAAAACGTTTGATTAGTATGAAATTTTGTACAAACTTACAATAAAGTTACCACCACAAGGGTCTTGTGATTGTCTCTTGGATCCGTTTTTAATATTATTGTTTTAAATTTATATAATTTATTTTATATCACTGCGGTCACGATGAGGGAACCTAAATATCGCGAAAACAATAGCTTCGTGGTTTGTTTACCTCACCAACTCATTAAGCAAGTAATAGAAAGAAAGAACGAAACATTTATTCTGTAATGGTGTTACAAACAGTATTCTTAATCTAGCTTTGCAGCGTTACGGCCTGTAACACCACCTGGAAAAGGTTCACAACCCAGCAATTTTCATGAGTTATACAACACATGACGCTGATTTTCAGCTGTGACCCCGGTGACGCCACAGCGTGTTAAAATATTTGAAAAGAAAAGAAAAAAAATGGAACTAACAGTAAAAAACAAAACAGTTGGCAAAAAAAGGAAACACTAAATGTATACTAAAATTAATCCAGTCTTAATAAAAAGAATAAAACATAATTTTTCATTCTGATTCACTCGGCATGATAAAACTAAACGTAGTCAATAATAAAAATAAAAAAATTGAAAAAAATTATAAGTTAGTAGATATAGATGAAAAGATATGATAGACTAATGATAAAATTAAAATAAATACATTATTCATATTATAATAAGTAAAATAACTCGGTCTACATTCGCTGCTACAATATAGAGGATTCTGCAGAATAATTCTCTGCTTCTTTTTGTTTTTTAACATACACAAATTCAAGTGATGCTTAAAAGTATACTTTGTGTGTAATAAATAAGTTTATATAGATGGTTTCTTACAGTAGTAGTTGTGGTTTGTCATGTGTATTTAATATTTAGTTTTATAATTAAATTATCATCGCCACTGAGTTTTCCTTATAAATTTACAGGATTGATTTACTATTGAAACAACTAGAAATCTTGGCTATCTGCGACTTTGAAATTAGTGAGAAGTGTAAGGGAACTTATTAGGGCTTAGAATTTGAACTCGTGACATTTAACTAGAGGCTTATGTATTTAATTACTGGGCCTTCCTAACTCTAACTAATTTCTATTTAAAATTACTTTATACGTCTATGTTTAGAGTCTAATAGTTAAGTTTACATTAAATACACGCACACTGTTCTTGTGTTCTCGCTTATCCAGGACACTAATGTGTATGTCACTACATTTTCACTAACTCGAAAGCTTTATTAAAAGTTAATCAGTTTCAGGATTCATATTCTATTTTCTCCTTATATAAAATGTTGAGCTCTTTTAATTATTGAAGTAAACCATTTTTAGGCTCCCTGTGCTGTATTTTGTAGTTATCGAATGAGACTGAACTGTAACGCTCGACAATCTAACACTCGTTCGAGTAAAGTCGGCACTCGTCCACGTGACTACATTTTATTACCATTTATATAGCTCAGTTACAAATATTGTTAAACGTGGAGTCTTTGCAAAGACAGCTGTGACGTCATGAACCTGCGCAATGAATTATTTATTTATTATCAAAAATCTACAGCATCTTAACTAAGTAACATAGAAAAACAAATTAACAAACCTTATGCCAATTACAGATTTTTCTTATGTTTACAATGTTTTATAAACAGTCATGGCTGATACTGATTATATAGATATTGTGTGTGGTTGTCTTATTAAATTTAAGATAAATTAAATTAAGTAATATATTCAGGACGTTGTTTTTTACCAATTTTTTTAAACCTATTTTTGGACGCACAAAATATATCAATGGTGTTATAGCTTTGTTATAATTATTTAGGAGTCGACAAGTGACAGAATTTTGACAGTAGTATGAGCAGGTGGAACTTGAAATAATTCCGTGTGTCTTTTACGTTTATCTGGAACATTTAGAGGAATAAAAGTAGTGACTAGTTCAGGACAATCAAATGAACTGGTTCGACACGTCGACAATCTGAGAGTAACATTACCCCATGAAGTGTGAAAGAATTCTCATAATTGCCTTATTGCGTATTGCTTATCAAATTCAGGTATTTGATGAAGGTTATCGCCAAATTTGAGTACAATGACATGGACATTTAAAGTAAATATCTTATTATTATTAGGACACTCAGTATTAGCTCCTCTGTTGTGTTCTCTCGCCATGTATGTCGTGGTAAAGTGTCGCTATGTCGCCAGTGATTTTCTATTTCTCTCGTTAGACCTACTTATAGTGTTTTATTTACTACAAAACACGTAACCTGCGTCTTACTTAAAACATTTCAATGTTTGGAAATTTGTGTTTAATTACAGTTTATACCTAGTATTATTTATTATTATATTATTTTCTTTGTAATTCTTATTATCCTGGTAATTTTGTAGCACTATAATGCCCATCTACCAAGGACTTCTTATACCAGAAAGGTTGGAGTGTAAAATGTTGAAAAATGAAGTATTTCGTCACAATTGCTCAACAATAACCGTATAATATACATTTTGTGACGCCAGTAACGGGCATATCTAGTCATAATAATAATGCGGCTGGATCTCAGGTGGCGTAATTTACAGCCTCCTCGGTCGCGGGGAATATAAAGGGGTCGTAAAGCGTGCGTGAACTAACTAATGAGTAGGTAAATGTGAGATGCGCCTTACACGTTTGCGTCATACTTTGAATTTTTTTATCATTAATCACTACAGCTGATAGAAACTATACCGAAAAAATTTAGTGTATCCTTAAGAGCGCATGACAGAAGTAGACCCGGCAGGTGATTCCATGGGAGTTCAGGGCGGAAGTTCTCACGGCTGCTAACCAGTGCAGAGTAGCCGCGAGAACCAGAGGGGTATTACCAGACGCTGACGAAGTAAGGAGGGTCAGGGTTCTAGCTAAGAGACATGACCCAAAGGTGGAAGGAGGATCTCGGATCCCCAGTGGCGGGCGTGACCATAGTAGGGGCGATTCGTCTTCATCTGGATAAGTAGCTGGGCAGAGAGCACGGATCGCTCTCCTACTGGTTGGTACAGGTGCTTACCAGTCATGTTTGCTTCAGAAAATACCTGTATCAAACTGTTGGCTGTGAGCCGCCAGCCAGCTGTTACGAGTGTGGTGCCTCGTTAGACACAGCTTACCGCACGGTGGCAGAATGTCCCACCTGGGGTTCTCAGCGACTCATTATGATGTCGCTAAGAACCCCAGGCGCGCTGATCGGCACAGACCTCTTACTGGTTAATATTATAGATGCAATACTCGTCAGTAAGCAGGCCTCGAGAGCGGTTGCCTTCTTTTGCGATACTATTATCTCGCTTAAGGAGGCAAGACTAAGGGAAAGGGTGAATGTCGCCGAGACACTCCGGCCTCGACAAAGGGGAGTAAGAAACAGGAGGCGGAGGTTCATACAAATCCTTCCCCTGTAGAATATCTGTGAGCCGGCTACAACCGAGGGGCCAGAGAGGAATGCCTCAACGAGCCTCTGGCTCCCCACTCATGGTTGACGACGGTCCCGCTGGGTTTTAGTAGGTATTGCGAGATCTTCCCGCTCGCGGGCTCCAACGCTCTCGACCCCACAATCGGGGTGCGTAAATGCATTTCCCAGCGACAAAAAAAATGACAGAAGTAGAAACTTGATCAGGTTAAAAATATTTTATTTACGGCTGAGAATATACTTCGTTACGCGCTAAGCGAGTTAGACTATAGATAGGTAAGGTAAAGTAAGTATTACCCATTAACGTCCCACTACTGGATACAGGCCTCCTCACTTATAAGAAAGAAGGTGTTTTAAAGAATAAACTCCCGGTTCATAGGCTGCACATACCCGACGATTACTCCCAGGATATGCAACTTTCCATATGATGCTTTCCTTCACCGTAAAGAATAATCAAGCACGTATTTTCATTTTTATAAAAAATACTTAACGAGATTCGAACTGCACGGGATTCGTACCCGCAATTTCTCTTAACACAAATCCATCATGGCTTTTCATTTCATTATAACTATATCTAAGATGAACATATTAGATATGAGTATTTTGTTGTAATTTTTTTTATTTTACTGACAGGTTAACTTTTGACTGTGATCACATCTGATTACAAGTGACTAAGATAGAAGCGCACTAATGAACCTCTCATGGTTTATACAGCATCGTGCCGGAACACAATCTCTTTGCTGGTAGGGTGATAAATAGCAATGTCATAAGCCTCCCACCAGACCAGACTCAGATGTATTAGAACATGCGATTTCCTAACTTCGCCCCACTGGAGATCGAACCCGGGATCGAGCTGGGGTTCCCCTATTGAGACTGGCAAGCAAACTTGCTGTTAGAAAAGTAAGGCAATATACTGATGTTGAAACTTCCAAAATGGTGTATTTCGCTTATTTTCATAACATTATGTCTTACGGGATACTGTTATGCCCCAAAGCGGCGGATATTGAAACTATCTTTATATTGCAAAAAAGAGCAATTCGTGCAATATATCAATTAGGATCTCGCGTTTCCTTAGATTCACAGAAATATATATTCTCACAGTACCGTCGCAATATATGTTGAATAACAATCTATATATCTGTAATAGTATTAATTTCAGCAAAGAGAGCGAAACACAGAATTTTAATACAAGAAATAAAACTTGTAATACCATTTTAAGTGAAGAAGGTTCAGAAATCATTTGTCTGGTTGAGCATACGCTTATTAAAAATAAGATACCTGAATCACTTTTGGGCATATTGTAATGTTGATGATTATTTAAGCGATAAAGATGTTTGGACTTGATACCAGTTGCACATGAAAGCCAAACACATTGTAACGTACAATAAATAAAAATTGGAACAAAAAAAGAACCGCCTTCAAAACAGAATTACAAATATATTAATATGCTCTTAAAAGTAAGAAATAATTGCGTATCTTTTATAGTGTTCTTCGTATTCTTATATTCGGAGTCGGCGTCAGCCAAGGAAGATGTTCCCCGGGTGTCCACTTTGCAGCTCCTGCGTCTCTCTCACCTATATATGTAGTTGCAACCTACAGCTATATATGAAGGTACCTTGGCTGACACCGACTACAAATATAAGAATACGCAATTATTTCTTACTTTTTAGAGCATATTAATATATTTGTAAGTCTGTTTTGAAGGCGGTTCTTTTTTTTAAATTTTTTTTCAATT
Source organism: Elymnias hypermnestra (assembly GCA_015832385.1). Classification (NCBI taxonomy): domain Eukaryota; kingdom Metazoa; phylum Arthropoda; class Insecta; order Lepidoptera; family Nymphalidae; genus Elymnias; species Elymnias hypermnestra. The sequence continues at coordinate 1,409,078 of JACTOM010000847.1, read as the reverse complement.
TTATTTTTAGTGAATCTGAGGAGATCCATTGATCTTCATATTTAACTACGACTAGCACTTGACCATACCGAAGTTACGTTAGGCAACTCAAATATCTGGATAGCCTATAGAAGATTCTGTCGAGTATCGTTCATTTGCTCCTAAGAATTGAAGAGTTCCGTCACTTTTTCATGAATTCCATCATCAGAACCTAACCAAACTATCACAAAACAATCCTTGCAGTATATCCTTTCCAATAAAAAAAGAATCATCGAAATCGGTTGTCGTGATCTTGTGGTCTCCGTCCATTTGTCGCGCACATGCTTAATGCAAATTTAAGACTTATCCGGTTTTCTCATGGATGTCATCATCAGAACTGGATTTTATAAAAATACCCTATAACTAGCACCACCTTTCATTTTAAAAAAAATTATCAAGATCGGTCCACCCAGTCGGGAGATATGAGGTAACAAAAATAAAAAAAAACAAAAAAAAAATACAGACGAATTGATAACCTCCTCTTTTTGAAGTCGATTAAAAACTAAATTTAAAGGAGTAACCGTTGAGTTTCTTGGAGGTTTCTTCACAGAACAACAACTTTCCGAACCGGTGGTAAACAGAACACTGATGATTCAAAAGCGCTTTTTGAACCTATTTGAATAAAGATTATTTTGATATTGAATAACACAAAAATACTATTCAGAGTGGACAAAGTCGGAGGCACAGCTAGTTTAATAAATGTGCACACTATAGATTTTACTTTAAAATAGACAGACACTGCATATTTGTTTGTATGTGTGGATATGTGAAGTACAAAACAAAAGATAGAACTTCCCCTACTGGCACGCCTGCAGGTGACAAGATCATTAATCCGCCACTGTCAATGCTCCACAATACAGTTTCTTGTTGCGATGCTGACGTTAGAGATACAATATAATGTTATAGCATCCGCTCTACTTTATATGATATTTATACTAATATTATAAAGCTGAAGAGTTTGTTTGCTTGAACGTTTTAATGTTAGAAACTACATGCCTGATTAGAAAATAATAATTATAAAAATACACAACACAACCAAGCAGCCAAAACCATCCATCAAGCACTTGCTCTGAAATACGGCCTCGTAGAATAGAGGTTGCCGTATTACAATTACATGTCGGTGTCAGTTCTCGAATCCGGCGCCGTCCGACTCTATTGGGACCTGTCCATTATCACGGACAGGACCATACTGGCCAACAAGCCTGACATGATAATGTACCGGGCACAGTCTCGGGTGTTTTTAGTGAATGTCACGATTCATATGACGAGAATCTCATGCGATTTGAGACGGAGAAAAAACGTAAGTATCTGGATCAGGCGCACGATGTGGGATCCATGGAAACCATTCCAATCGCTATATCTGCCAACGGTCTGATCCCAGTCAGTCTCGCTCACTATCTGAGACGGCTGGAGTTCCTTGACAGTTCGCTCGCAGCAAAAATGCAGAAGCCGGTGTTGCTGGACTCGCCTAGGATAGTCCGGCGGTTTCTCAGCCTCTAGCCCTGACCCCCGGCCGTTTGGTCACCCTGCCGGGGTGTATCCCCCACCCGTGATATCTATTTATGTAATTGTTTATGTATTTATTTGACATTAACTATAATACAACATTACAGCAAAATTCGACATATACACGACATATATTACAAGAATGGATTTTATATTCGCTTCATGACATTTTCTGTGAATGCTCTCGTATACCCTACAAAACAAGATCATTATTTCTAACATTCATCACAAATGTATTAAGAACGTTTTGCCCGTTGGTTGCTGAAGGTCTCCACATTAGGAAGCCTGTGACGTGTAGACAGTTGACATTAGCTACTGGTTTGTACTAGGACTAGGCTTAGTGTTAGGCAGTATGACAGAAAAATAAAAAACACAATAAAGCTTAAATTTTAAGTAAGTATGGCTAACACAACTATCATAGATAATACCTATATACTGGTTAATAACACTACCACTAACACTAACACTTATAGACTGTAAAATATATACATTTATTACATATATATAGATATTGAAAATGAAAAGCAGACAACGACTGCCCAAACAGAACCTTAAAATAAGGATATAATCTTATTTCAGTCAATTACAGACAAAACAGAAATCTTGATTTGATTGTCAACAAATGTGTTGCTGTTGAAATTCATTAGGTATTACTGCATTTTACAATAAATATGTATGTTTGATTATGAAACAAGACTCAAAAACAATAATGCCTCGAATAAATAGATGAAAACTAGAATCAAGTGGATTCATTCCCATTCGTGCGTGTGGATTCATTCCCACCTAGTGTCTCGGATAAGTCCGACTGAGGATTCACTGAAGCGGGAGTAAAACATGCGCCATCGAGTATCCTGCCTCCTTCGATGGTGAAAGGGGGCTTCTACTGCATTCTCCATCTCTCAATTGCAGGCCTCCTTAGTAAGAATATGGCCTCACAGAAGAAGGCCACTCCTGCCGAACATCGCTCACAGTAGAGCATCGCGTCTATAATGGTCCGCAGCAAGATATCCCCGATAATCTGTGCTACCAGGAGGTGACGCTGAGATTCCCAGGCTGCGCAGTCTACCACAGTGTGATGTGCTGCACCAAACTCATGGCGTTGGGCGAACTCCTCTCGGCTGATTTGGTGCAGGAACTTTCCGAAACAACCATGCCCGGTCAGTATTCGGTGCCCCGTGGAGAGACATTGCTCCAGGGGAGGACGAATCCCCTCCACAATGTCCACGCCCGCCGCTTGGAATCCGAGGTCCTCCATCCACCTGTCAGTCAGAGCCTGGTCGGTTAGGACCCTGATCCTACGGACCTCATCGGCGTCTGGCGCCATACCTTGAGCCCTCGCTGCTGCCCTGGTTGGCACGGTGGACTGCCAAGAAGATCAACAAATCTATATTCAGTCAACTTAAAGTAAAGTTTAAACTATCAACAATTTAATATATAAGACTTCTTGCACACTTTGGTCACATAGCCAAAGACACCCAGAAACCTAGAAATGTTACTGCTTAATCACATACCTGCTAGTGTGATCAAGTTTTGTCACTTACAGGCTTGTCGATAGTAGTTGCCCTAAAAGAAGCGGAAAACCACGCATGATGGATAGTAACTACGACCACCTCTCTAAGGAAGGTCTTTCAAAGTCACGATCTCCAGCAATTAAAAAATCGACCCCCAAGGAGTGTTGACATATTGGTAATCGTATGTACTTGTAACTGCCTCATTGGTCTAGTGGTTAGCATGTTCGACTAGAGACATGAGGTCCTGGGTTCGAGTCCCGGGTCAGACCAATTCAAAAATCAATATTGAGTTTTCTCTTAAGATTTTCTCAATATTTGTCCGAAGTTGGGAAGTTGGCGGTGTGATCCACCCCCGTGCCTCGGAGAGCACGTTAAGCCGTCGGTCCTGCGCCTGATCTCTCTCCGGTCGTGTCGGATTCCCGTCACATCGGACTATGAGAGTGAAGGAATAGAGAGTGCNTTTTTTTTTTTTAATTTGGGTCACTAAACTGGCAACAATCCCTAGCATTACAATTACAATAGTCATTAGATGTGTTGTGCGGGATTGTTACCTACTCGAAGTGACCACAGCTTGCGTGAAGTAGGCGTCAACTTAAACTAAAATTTTAAAATTATTCTTAAAACTAAACAAAAAGATTTTTGACATGCAGTTTGAAAGAGGCCAGAGAAAACGAAAACATATCACAATTGTATGCGTTTAGCAGAGAGCAAGTACGGTTCACGATTGCGTGTTGTGCTATGCTTTTGTGTTCATTATTTATTAAATGTAAATAAGTATTAGTTTTCAGTACGTGTATTTATACTTGACTAGGTCACGAGGACACTTTCACCAATATGGGGCAATTTGTATTTACTGACCGTCTATATCATGAAAGAAGTCCAGTCAGTTTCGAGTCAATCGTAATTAGTTATGAGGTTGTTGTGATGAGTGCGTTAGTTTAGTGTTCTAACAAAGGCGGTCATAATATATAGATAGTATCATAGGATTGCTCTAATAAATGCCTTCGTTTGTTAAATAAGCTATGCACGAGAGTTTTATTCGCCATCCTTTTGTCTAAAAGCAAAAGCGCGTTTTACTTTATTGTACAATCCCTTTTAGGTATTGTTCGTTGTCGGGTGAAACCAAGCGAAATGCATATTGCTTTCTATTTCACGTACGTACCAAAAGCTATAGATTACATCGTACAGCTCGTGTAGGACCGTTTTTCCAATAGCAAGTGGCTAGGAATGAAAGCCTTTATTGGTCGTAAATAGAAAATTACTCTCTCGGCCGACTCAGAGTCATTTTCGCCGGACGTTCCCTTTTAATATTGGATGAAGACTGTTTTCCTCGTTTGAACAACGTCTCAGTCAAGGAAATCGTTTTTGGTATTACTGAAGTGTATTTTATAGTTATGTTGCTTAGTAAAGTTTATGAAAGCTTTTTTAAAGTGAGACTTTATTTTGCATCAATTGTTTTTTGCCGTCAGCTTGTCCTTTTAACTTTACCTTGGGAATAAAATTAAAGGCCCCATTAGCTGATCCTTCTTGCTCATTTGTGGAAATTGAAAAACAAAGTTTCATTTGCATAGTAGTTTCTGAAAATCACACTGTTTGCTGACAGATTTGAATTCTCTCTTGTTGGTAACTGATGATACAGTTTTAAATGGTAGTTCAGTACCCTAAAATATTTGTATTATATTTATATATATATGTAATACAAACGCCGCAAGGCTATTTCTTCTCGCCAGAGAGCAAGAGCTTTTTTCACCTGATGTCCAACCTCAATTAACTGGAGAGAAACAGATAGAGAAAAAATATTAACAGTTATCAACAAAATGGGAAATAGACGTTAGTTTTATTATAAACTTGTAACCACAATTTCACGTTTTTAAGTAGAGCTTTTGTTTTGCAACATTCTTTTGAGGCGTTAATAAAGTATTCTAGACTGTTATGTGGTTCCCCAGAGAGACATTAAGTAGATTGTTAGCAAACGTACGTGCTCGGTTTTTCCCAGTTTTTTTTTACATTTCTACCACTGTGGTTGTAAGAATTCTTATAGTAAGGTTTTGTCTGCAGTTTCACCTTTGTAAAAGTCGAGAATGCCGGCAGAAAACAGTGTATTTTTTCAATTATGTACTACATAATTTATAAAGGAATCTATCTGGTGTTTTTGTATGTATGTTTGTAATGTTTACACACAAAAACTACTGGACTTATTTCAACAATCTTTTCGCCATTAGAAAGCTGCATTTTTATTGAGTGATGTAGGCTATATTACTTAAAAATAGGGATCCCTAATAAAAATGCATTGATGTTACCCAGGGTGTGAAAAAATTGGTCACAAATCTGTCACCATGTGCACTGGTGAATTAGCTCATATTCAAAGGATATACCTATGACTAAGAATTCAATATCTGGTAAAAAAAACTTCCTTAGCCTTAACTATTAATAAGTCCTAGGGCTAACCTTTCAATTTAGTAGGAATTGACCTTGGTAAAAACTGTTTTACCCATGGGCAATTGTATATTGGTCTATTCCGGGTTGTTTACAATTTATAATAATCAAGCTAAAACTATTCGACCGATTTTAAAAATTCTTTCGTTTACTCTTTGAAATTAAGAATGTTTCAACATCTGTAAAGTATTTTCAAATTAAATAATATCGATCATTCTACTTAAATGATGTTACGAAATGAAAAATGTATTAGTTAGATATATATTCGTTGTAAAGTAAAATCTGTATATTGATTAGATTATGAATACACGTGTGTATTTAATAATCTGAAAGGAAGTAATTAAAAAGTAAGTGAAATAAAATTTTTATGTTGACAAAAATAAATCTAAAGTTCGACTTAGTAGACTTTCCACCACCACGAGATCGGTATTCATATGGGTGAATTTTATATTGTGTTTAACAGAATATTTTACGACTAAAAAAAGAAGTCGTAAACTATAGGAATATATCGCAAACTACAGGCGCCCTCAAGGGGAGGCGGTACTAATGGGGGATCCAAACATAAATAAAGCGGTGCCTACAAATCGAACAAAGCTTCCGCTTGTTTTATGGCAGACACTCGAACGGCTCGTGGGTAACGAGGAAATGCAAATAGGTGTTCATATTTTTCTCTTACGCTGCTAAATAAAGACAGATTCAATGGCATTAAAATTTAAAATGCTAGAGAAAAACATTTATTTATATTTATACATTTTCATAATGTAAAATAATTTAATATTGTTTTACATATAGACATATTACATACATTATGAAATACCTATATCATAAATATTGTAAATAAATTATCAACGGACGGACAGATCCGTAGATCTGATTTTTATATACGTAGTAATGCGTAGGCGCCGTTACCGTCTGAAGTACCTCGTCCTCGCACGACCCAAAGGGACTGCATACCAATTACCGAAAGATCTTGTCCCAGGTAGCTAAAGCAACCACGTCTCAAAATCATGCTCTGGTTATATTTGTTTTCTCAGTAAGTAGTATTCATATAATTATCAACGTAATAATTAAATAGTGTCTCCTCTATCCTCACAACCTTACGGTACTTCTAATCACTCAGTATAACCCTTCTGACTCAAAAATAAAAGTGAACGAGCTTTATTGGTGTAGTATCATTCGCACCTTGCGTCACTGGTGATCCTACGTCGCTTCACTAATGACCCCGCTTCGCTTTAGCCTCACAGTTATATATAAAATTGTCGTGTCACAATGTTAGTTACCATAAGGTAAGTAGCAGCTCATTATCGTCCCACTGCTGGGCACAGACCTCCTCACTCGAATGAGAGAGGGTTATTAAAGCATAGACCCACCACGTTGCTCCACTGCGGGTTGGCAGGCATAGCACCCAAATGTATGCGCTGCCACAAGTGCACTCTCTATTCCTTCACTTTCATAGTCCGATGTGACAGCAATCCGACACTTGCGGAAAGAGATCAGGTGCAAGACCGACGGCTTGTCTCATTATCTCATTGCTTGGTGATACATCTTTGCTGGCATGGTAGTAAATAGCCGCGGCCTACCGCTAGAATAGACTCAGACAAATTAGGAGATACAAAATTTTCAAAATTTGCCCTACCAGGAATCAAATGCCAGATGGTGCTAGAAGGACACACAATAATTACCTTCTGTCATATTCCGTGATAATAATGACATCGAGGCACGTGATCTTAAAATATAAAACATTATTCTTCAAGCGTTCTCGTGTTCATAAATCATACGCCAACGTTACTGAAGAAAATGTCGACATTGCAGAGGAAATTACGCTTTTAATCTCTGAGTACTGGACACGGGATTTAAGTAGAATTAGTCTTGAATACAATGCGAATAACAGTACTAAAGTATATTTTTGCTAAGTTATCAAAATCGTTCTCACTTACATTTAGTAGTCGTTGGAAGAGAAGTTAATTTGATTATTACTATTAATTACCAATGACCACCTTGCTAGCCAAATGAAGCAACTATTCGCTTCAGTAGCAGAGATCATGGGTTCGATTCCCATGTGTGCAAAGTAGGGTTAAAGCAAATTCTTGAAATGTAATTTAAACACTTCCGTCGTAGCAAGTTACCACGATACCAGCTAATACTTTTCGTCATGCAACATATTTGATGCTGTGTAGAAACCATATAAATGAAAATTTTAACAAAAAAGACACCCCGTTAAGACAAATTCTTCGAAACAAATTTTTAAAATCAATATGCTCCAAAAAGTAAAAATTAATTGAGTATTCTTTTTTAGAGTTCTCCTAAGTAAAATGAAATTAAAAATATTGAACTACTCGAAAATCTCTGAAATTATTACGATAATATAATGTAGTTCCAATTTTTGTTATATTTGGAGTCGGTGTCAGCCAAGCGTTTACTTTGACACCCCGCTATCACCAGTCTTTTATATGGTACTCGAGCTAATTACTAATACGCAAAACTTCCTTCCCCCTCTCGGCTACCACCGCTTCACACATAATACACCAATTAAGTAAATATTACAATGCAGCAACAAATGGAAGCTTATAGCAATTTTATAACAGACAGTCTGATATTCTCCACAAATCGTACCATTACTGAGAGCCGTTGAGGAGTTCCATTGATCATCATATTTGACTACGAAAATCACTTGATCATACCGCCGTTACGGTACATGACTCAAATATCTGGATAACCTATAAAAGACTGGCCAAGTATCGTTAAATTTCTCCTAAGAATTGAAGAGTTCCGTTGCTTTTGGATCTCATGATCAAAACCTAATCAAACTGTCATCAAACAACCCGTTCGTTTTTTATTGGAATGGAAAGGCTTCAACCTTTCCAATAAAAAACGAATCATCAAAATCGGCTGGCGTGAACTTGACTTATTCGTTCTTTTGTTTTCGCAAGAATGCCATCAGCAGAGCTGAATCAAGCAGACTACGACAAGTATCACGTTTCATATAAAAAAGAATCATCAAGATCGGATCATCCAGTCGAAAGTTATGGGGTAAATACAGACGAATGGATAACATCCTCCTTTTTTTTGAAGTCTTTCATCTTAGACTATAATATCATTTACTATCAGGTGTAATTACATTCAAGCGCTGACCTGTCAATAAACAAAAAAGTACTATATAAAAAAGGTTAAAATGAGTCAACCTTAAAAGATATATGCTACCTCTGGACTTGTCAAAAGAAACAATTCCATCATACATGATTGTTGCGACGAAAGCTTTCAAAAGGAAGAAATTTGCCTCTTATTTTTCAAGATTTTTCATTGGTGCTTCCTTTAGTCGTAACGTAATGTTATATATAGCTATTAGTAGCTATAGTTGCTGAGATTAGCGCGTCCGAACAAACAAACAAACAAACTCTTTAGCTTTACTAATTGCATGCAAATCTAATACGATATTTATCACCACCAAGTTTTGAATAATGTATCTGTTTCTCTCTCTATCGGAAACGGTTGCGCTAAATTGATGCGACTTTTAGTCTCAGATAGCATATACTATGGGAAAAATATCAGCTACAACTATTAATCCCGAATTTCCCACGAAAATCGGATTTTCGCTTATTGTGTAAAAACGAGCTGGACCGATTTTGATTGCACCTTAACTGACAACGTTTTATCTTTGATGTTTTGAAGTGATATTTGTTTTATAAGTTTACTAGCAATGCCCCGCATATATATCGATTTTGTGGTGTTGGAAAGTCTACTAAATCGGAATATAGATTTATTTTTGTTAGAAGTCAGAAAAGATTTACTTTACTTAGTTTTTAATTACTTCCTTTCAGACTATTAGATACACACATTCATAATCTAATCAATATACAGATCTTACTGTACAACGAATATATATCGATTACATTTTTAAATTCGTAACATCATTTAATGTGATGAATGTCCGACATTAGTCATTTTAAAAATACTCTACGGGTATTAAAAGAATTTTGTAAATCGGCCCTGTAATTTTTAGCTTGATGTAATAATTGTTAAAAATAAAAACAAAAATCCAAAATGCAAAGCTTTCTTTTATACTATTAGAGAAGAGATTTATTTGTCATACTTTATTGTTTCAGAACTTCCCTATACACAACATTTGATACTTCAGAGTTCGACTCGGGATACAAACATTGACTCTTTTAATAAAAAGAGTGAATCTCATCTCATATAACTTACGAAATAAAAACAAACTTGTTGTAAATTCTAGTAGGCTGCATAAAATTAACAACTCATTTAAGGGTAACTGTATACGTTTCTATAATAAACTCCCACAAGACGTTTTAGAAATGTCAATTAATAAATTCAAAGTCTTTGTTAAAAGAAAGTTGATAGAAAAATCGTATTATAAGTTGCAAGAGTACTTAGACGATAGAAACGCGTGGGAGTGAACGAACTGCTCTAATTTGAATTGAAATATATTAAACTAATATGATATTGTAATGATGATGATAACAAAAAAAAAAAAAACCGAATACCCGACTGAGTTTGTTGTGGGCTCTTCTCGGATCGGGGCGCGAAGGAACCCTCGTAACTTTAGATTTTAAGTCGTTCTGGAGTATCATCATCAGACGTACATTAGAATTAGAGTGTGGAAAGGAAAAGAAAAAAAAAAAATTTGACGATTCAAAAGTGCTGTAATATGCCTACTTGAATAAAGATATTTTGATTTGATTTGATTTGATTTGATACATTATTTTCTTTGGGTTGAGATTTTATAATTCGTTACATCTTTTGAATGGAACGTCCGATTTTAATTATTTAAAAAGTATTTTACAGGTATGGAAATGGTCTTTTATAAGATAAGGATTAATACAGAGGAATGAATAATATGGTTTGATTATTGTCTGCACTTTTATTAACTTTTAAAATACCAAAAAAGTAGTTGTAGTGGCATAACTACCCAGTTGGACATATAGTTTTATGATTTTTTTTAATAGATATTAATACGGTCTATAATATAGTAGAACATTTTTTTGTTCTATCTTCTTGTGCGTAAATTGTGTGTAAATTTTTTCACACCTTAGGTTGCATTTTTCTTAGGGAACCCTTTTTTTTTTTAAGAAAGTAGTATAGCCTATTCCGCCCAGTGAAAATGTAGCTATCTAATGGTGAAAAATTTTTATAAATCGGTCCAGTATTTTATGTGTGAAAACGTAACAAACATACATACATATTAAAACACAAATTTTTCCTCTTTATAATATCAGTTTAGATAACATTCGCACATAAATAGCTTATTCTATAACATTAGGCTGGTTTTAACAACAACGAGTAGTTTATCGTTTTACTGATAAAACTTTAGAAATACATAAAAATGCAGTTAATATATAATTACGTTCTCAACGCATTGATAATTTGTTTGTCATAAAACAAATTGCGGAAAATAGCAGTTACACTATCGGCTGTTCGGTTAATGGTGTATCGAATTATATATAAATATTAAATAGCTAGCTATTTCCCGTGGTGTTACTCGCATAGGTCCCGATTCCGTTTGAATATAGGGAAATACATACTCCATTTGAGACACCATCTGGCTATTCAAAAAGGCGCGCAGGGCACCATTTACCATATTCCCTGAATTCCCTCTCCTTTAAATATTTCTTTCACATGTTCCATCCTTTGTAAATTTAGATCCCAAGTATACATATTCTTTCATCTCTTCCACTTGTTCCCCATCTATTAAAATATTGCCATTCATCATAGATTCATCTGTTTCAAAAAGCATGACTTTCGTTTTGTTTACATTCACTTTCATTCCTTTCCCTTTCAAAGCTTTATTCATAATATTTACCATTTCTTGTAGTTCATTAGCGGATGACGCAAGTATTACTTGATCATCAGCGTAGAGTAAACATTTGACGAGTAATTCATTCTTTCTTAACCCATACATACTTTCTTTTAAATCTGTCAAACAGTTATCCATGAATAGGTTGAACAGTCATGGTGACGCAACACATCCCTGTCGAACCCCTCTTTCGACAGGAAACCACTCAGTGTACGCCACGTTTATTCTGACACTAGTACTAGAACCCTCATAGAGAGACTTCAATGCTTGAATCAGATTACCGCTCACCCCATACGTTGATAACATTGACCACAGATCATTCCTCACCACTCGATCACAAGTCTTTTCTAAATCTACGAAAGCGCAGTAAACTTTTTGGTACCATTATTGGTGGTTATCCCATTATTTGATATTTTATTATAAAGCATATCAATACCTGTAAATTATTAAAAAAGGGCATACCCTTTAAAAGATATAACCAACTTTAAAATGTCAATCTATGAAAATAAGTGCAACTAAGGCTTTCCATTTCCACGAGCTCAGTATCTACGAGGGTGAAACCGTGGGACAGTGTTAGTCGTGAATAATTTTAGTGCTAGTCGTGAATAGTGAAGAATATGAGAATAGTATTACTTAACCTACAAATTAGTGAGCGACTCTAAAAATATAGAGAAGGAGTTCACAACGATAATATATATTTTTGAAGTAATATTTCTTTTGGCGCGTTAGGGTAAAATGATGAGAGTAAATTTTTACGATGTGCACGTACACCGTCACAAAAAACTGACACACTGAAGTTAACTGTAGTCCACATTTTAGTTTTTTAATATATTATAATAATATAATACCTAAATTATTTTATTATATTACTTGTTAGATATATTGTGACATAGAAAATATCAACGTGACGTTTTTATCAAAATTATAACTTTCGGACTCAACTATAGGAAACAGATTATAAACCATTTATATCCAATGAAAGTTAGTCTACGTTTATTATTTATCGAATTTTTGGCCTTTGCCTTGCATTGAGTGAACTAATGACGGATGTATTTGATTTGACGAGTAACAAAAACTACTATAATAATACATTAAATCAATAAAAAGTACAATACACACACGCGCATATAGAGTACTTATACGCATTTGTCAATTGCTGACATTAATGTCAAATAAGGTTACATAAAAAAAAAATAATCTGAAAAAGCACATAAAGTTACAATGGTGGTTAAGTTTTCTTAAAAATCTTGATGTTTTACGCAATTTTGTAATTCTTTTTCATTCCTACGAACCTTTTACTGATTAAGCAGAATAAAAAATAAATTTAACAGCATTATTTATCGAATTCTTTTGTTTCTATAAAAATAAATAAATAAGCGAATTAACAGTGTAGTTTTTGCGAAATATGTGACTAAATACTAATGTAATAGTATCTTTGACAATAGAACTACAATAATGATCAAATTTGATATTTGATATTTTTATGGTCAAATTTCGACTACTGGATGACCACTAGTTAAGGGACTGGTTGGTAAACTAGAATAAATAAAACTTACATGGGTTTGGAAACATCTAGAAACTTTTCTATATTCCATCTGTCTATTAATTTAGATATCTCCATTCCATTAATTCTAGATCCTTCACGAACAGAGCCATAACTTCAGTTTATGGCGCAAACTAATGGGATAAGCAAATCTCTAAATATAGTTTATGAGTAATTGAACTCCATTTAACGTTTTTTATATTGTATACTAGCTGTTTGACGTGGAATCACTTGTGTAGTTTCCGATCAGAATATGGGGAAATCTTTGCTTAATTTTGTTTTTTTTGCCAGAGAGTTACTAAATTTCAAGTTGATCGATATAATTTAGAAGATTTCCTGATAAGCGAATGACTTTAATGGTCTAAAACATCTGTTTTGGTCTGGTCTGTTTTTAAAAATCATATTCAAATCGTCAAGAATGATGTGGCACAAAAAAATGCCATTATCTCCATAGTCGATCTTCAATTAATTTGTTTAATTTCCTAGTGGCTGTCCTGTTAAATTAGCTTTTTGGAAACGTGTGACTAATCCTCTAAAATCCAGAATTATCTGTATTTTCTCAATTCAAAATCTCTGCCTTTTATTCTTCAAAACACCGACTTATGACTGTCCTTCTTTAGTCAATAGTGAATAGCTCCGTTATACTGTATCTAGAATGTAAAATGGGTTATTATATATGAGATTATCGCTAACACAATAGTTTAAAGTGAGCAGAATTAGCAGTCCATTTTAAACGTATTTCCTTTACCAATCCACCATTTATTTGTATCAGTTACACATAAAGCACAATGGAATGGTGAGTTGTTCCCAAAGGAAGTATTAAGAGAATTGCATTAATGTATTTACGTGGAATTTCAGATCATTATATACGAATTTAACATTGCTATTAAGACTAGCGTATTTTCGTTGTTACGTACGTAAATAGACATTTAAATATTACTTTGTATTACAATGTATTGATGTGGGAAATTGGGTCAATGGAGCAATTTACGTTTATTTTCTAAACATGTATATTCTATTAGTTATCTTTATGGAGACCATTAAATTTTTGTCTTTATGTACTACTGTAGCTTAAGAGAAACTTGTGTAATCTGTATTAAAATTTAATTAAATTATAGATAGCAAGATCACGTGATGTTTCTAGACATATTATAGTTTGTGTTTGGATATTTGGAAGTTTATTCCTCACTGAAGAAAATTTTTGAACTAATTTGTTTACAATTTAGTTTTCAGATAGTTTATGAGCTGGGTTAACTATAGAATATGTTATATCCGGATAAATAATCTGTAATAACGATAATATCGTCAAGAGTCATACTGGAAGCGCTCTACTTTTTGTTCGTGTAATTTGTCCATGTTAGTAGCTATTTATTTAATTATTGAACCCAGATTAGTACTGAGTAAGAGACAAGAAGAAGACTTTCATTGTACAACACAGGAATTACACACAAAAAAGAAGAAGATCAGTACAGAAAGATGGCCTCAGCACTGTTTGGGTATTTCTTCCAGATAACTTTTGCGAGTAAAGTTACCTAGAAGAAATCGCTGAAAAGGAAAAGGCAAGAGTGTGGTAACATATAACATACTGTACAGATATATAATTTAGGTAATAATATAAAAATATACACAAAAATCTTTAGGTATATAGTGGAAATATTATAGTGTAAAACTTCGTCTACATATCATAATGTTGCTTCGAATCCTGTCTTGGTAGAGCTCAAAAATTGATATTATGTTAACAAATTCTTAGTATTTTTCAGAATTTGTGAAATAAGCGGTAAGATTCACCCTTTTGTCTCGGAGAGCATGTTAAGCCGTGTATTAGGAGCCAGACCTCTCTTCTCAAGTTAAGCGTATAGTGCACCAGTTAGAGCAACATCTCATTCATAAATGGCTTATCTTTGTATGAGATTCGCCTAGAAGTGTGTTATAAAAGTGAATATAACACATATATCTGATCGGTAAGCTTTCAGTGCAGCTGTCATGGGAGTAAGAAGCTTTGGAATTGCAAATACACTGAGCGGCCGCAAGCTCTTTGCGCCAGTACTTGCTTTAGAACTGGCTTTGCATACAAAAACATATTTTACAGTTTTAAGTTACAAAGAAACTGTGTAGATGATGCAATTATGCAAGTTGTCGCTAGTAAAAGTATATTTTTACTTTATATAAGTTATACAAAATTAAAAGGACGTGCGTACTACGTACACATGTCAGATGTGAAACTTCTTTGGGAAATGAATTTTTAAGTCTTGTTTATATTTATACAAATCTAAAGAAGATATATTAGAAATTTAATTGTCATAAAAAATATCAAATGGCGAATTGTAAATAAAAATGCGTTTTTGTCAATATTACAAATTATTACATCAATTTTATTTTTCTATTTAAAATTTAGAAAAGAGAATTTATGCAATATTTTAATTTTATAAATGGTAAATAGCAGCCACTTTATACGTTCTTTTTCATACTTTTAACGTTCCACTGCCGGGCACAGGCCTCTCCACTCATATGAGAGAGGGTTTTTAGAGCATAGACCCACCACGCTGGTCTTCTGCGGATTGGCAGGCATAGTACCCAAGTGTACTCTCTGTTCCTTCACTCTCATAGTCCTACTTCACGGGAATCCGACACCACTGGAGAAAGATCAGGTGCAGGACCAACAGCTTAACCTGCTGTCTGAGGCAAGGGTGTGGGTCGCACCGCCAAATTTTTCCCAACTTCGGGCAAATATTAAGAAAATCTTAATAGAAAGCTCAATATTGATTTACAATTGGTTTGACTCGAACCCAGGACCTCATGTGTGTAGTCGAACGTACTAACCACTAGACCAATGAGGCAGTAATTGAACTAGTGGTTAGGCAACTAGACATTTTATTTTATATTTTATGAAAAATAGTATATTCAATTATTAAATGAGTAGTGGCAAATTAAACTGCCACATTTTATTTGTAAATATTAAAACTACCTAATCTTCAAACGAATTAGCATAAAAACAGCTTTTATCTCGTATGATTGCTACACAGCATATCCAATTGGAACGCAAATATTTTTCTTTCACAGTACCTAACCGAGGCCTCCTACCAGTACAGACTTAAACAATTTAGAAATTGCAATTTTCTTAAATTTTCCTTCCGTGAATCGAACTCAGAACCTCTGCTAGCAAAGCGAATATCCTCATCATTGCACCAACAAGGTTGTCCAGTAGTATTTTGAGGAAGGCCTTATGAATCCTATAACTGTGTCTGATTTAATGCATACCCAACCTTGACTCATTACTTCCTTTTATACTGCGTGGGATCATTGACTCAGGTTCTTTCCCGCTGGCACAGAACTTGTTTACTACTCTTGAATTTGTAATGAGAAAGTTGATAATTATGAATCATATTTCTAGTTTTATGCCATAACTTTTACATTTCTCTTTGGATTACAGGCAATGTAATAGTTACAATGACTATATGACTTTTAAGATAAGGTGATGCAAGCAGGTTTGTTTTAGACAGTTATTAGGACAAGCTTAAAGGAATATATAAGGCTTTCAAGGAACGGACTACGCAGTTTAGAATTGTGCTTCAAATATGAAAGCCTGTTTTATCCTTGTGGTTTGCCTGCTTGTTTGCTTGGCTTTAGCCGACAGCAAGACGTCATACAGTATGTATAATTAAGTTGCTGTTTTTTTTTAAGAATTAGTAGACTTAGATTGCTTCGTTTGTTTATTGGTGACAGGTCAGTGCTTGACTGTGATCTCACCTGACGATACAATCTAAGATGGAAGCGCGTTAATCTGGTAAGAGGCAATATACCTCTAATGGTTTCTACACGAACTTTGAGAACGTTGTGGTGTAAAAGATGTAGTGGCTAAAATTGAGTTATTGGGCACGTCGCAAGAATGAATGAAACGCGACTGACAAAAAGGATTTATGAGTTAAGAGTGCATGGGAAAGTTACAAGGGGAAGACCAAGGCGAACGTTCCTGGACCAAATCTAGGATATTTTAAATAAGGGCCAGGTCAAGAGTACTCTAAACCGACGAACTTGTATGAAAGGTTTAATGAGAATGGAAGACGCGAAGGAGATATGCAAGGATCGTCGCAAGTGGAAGGACTTGGTCTCTGCCTACCGGTACTGCTATGTATGTATGTATGTTTCCACACATAATTGTTCTGAAACACAAATGTCTTTGCTTGGCGGCACGTTTTTATTGGTAGGGTGGTAACTAGGAGCGACCAAGGCCTCCTATCAGTCCAGACTCATACGAAAGCTCGAAGACTCGACGAAAGACTAAACTCATAGCGAGTACTCGTTAGCGTAATGGTACTTGTACTCGCTTCGTTAGCAGAGATCTTGGACTTGTATCCTGGCAAGGTAAAACTTAGAATTGGGCTTCACTAATTAGTCTGGGTCTGGAATGGTAGGAGGATTCGGTTGTGGCTAGTTACAACCCAGACGTCAATTAAATTATTTTTGTGATTCTGTGTAGAAAACCGTTTACATGTAACTATCGTTTCATTTAGCTGTATCAATCTGTATCAAAATTAAATGTAATCAGAATCGATTTTTTTTCTGTCCCATCATCAAAGTTGTCGTTAGTAGTATCGTCTGTTATCGTTTTCAGGGACGGTCTCTTAGCACCTTGTATAGCCGACCATTACGGCACTGATTTATTCAATACCCACAAAATACAAAAAGATTTTAATTATATGTTTTCGTTACAGATGCTCGTGCTATAAATAAACGTCAAATTTACAAGCCAGCAACTATTATGGTGAAGCCTCCACCTGGTTGTATATTTTATGAGTGCATTGCAAGTTGCAGACAGCGAGGATATCGCGATGGTGGATACTGTACTATCAACGGATGCCAATGTTTAAGATAATCCCATTTTTTTACTATAGACAATAAAATTTTATTACAATTTCGTGTGTTTTGTATTTAATAATAACTTTTTTTAGTCAACCAACTGAAAAGTAGGGGACATAAATTGAAAGGTGCTCGACGAAGCTGCCAAGGCCAATATGGCGGCGCCCATTTATTTAGCTTTATTATGGAAACATACAGTATATATAACACATAAAAATCACAAATATAGAAATACTTCACACCAAAACAGATTCCCATAATACTATTAATATTTCTTATAATTACAATTTAAAAGTAAGTGGAGGCAAAGTAAAACGATAAAATAATCTACTTCCAAAAGGTAAAACTACACTAATTATTACGAAGTAGACGATTATTGATATAAAATTTGTATTTGGAGAGAGATGAAATGGATACATTTACATTTTACCTATTTAAACTACTTCTCAGGATAGATTTAAATTAACTATGTGTTTGAAACCAATACAAACGCTGGGTCAGTTTAGGTTAGTTAGGATTTTTTAATACCTTGTTAAATTGTTGCTACGGTTTTTTGCATTAGTTAAAGAACCGGAATCTAGAAGACTTAATGTGTTAACATTAAAAGCCTCGTAGTAATATAAAACACTTAAATTGTATATACCTAAGCTCGATGGATATTTAAAGACTATCTAATCGTTGTACCTCGATGCTGTTTGCTACAACAATAATGCGAAGATGGTTTTCGCCACCAAAGTCATTTATCAAGAGACATCCAAAATTATTTGCAATTAATTTGTAGTTTAGTTAAATCCTTTCGCGATTTAGACAGTTATTGAGTATGGAATTATTAATATCTAGAAGGGATCGGGAGCTACATGAGTGACTTAAAATACTTTATATATATTATAATTATCTTTTTAAGAAATAAAGACAATCTATTTTTTCGCACAAACCCAGATCGTTGTAAGGATAAATTTCAGATTCCAATTCATAAGACAAAATTTTTTAATAAAAGCATCTGCGTTTGGGAAATAAAAGTATACAATAAGTTACCTGAGAACATTAGAACAATAGAAATGGATGAATTTTTAACTTTTAAAACATTTTATATTGTATGTAAAAATTTATATGTTATTAAGTTTTCTATAGCATATACTTTGTAAATTTATTATAATATGTATAGTTTTAATTTTCAGATGTATTACACTGTATTGCATGCCATATTAGGCATTTAATTGCAACAAAGAAATTTCAATTTGACATTTCGGAAATCCGTAGCTAATTTTGAAATATGCGGGAAAAATCTAGAGTAAAAATACCATGATTTTGTGCAAATATTAAGAAGGAAGTTAGGGTAAGTAGCAGCCTATTAACTTCACACTGCTGGGCATAGGCCTCCTCACTCATAAGATCTCTCCTATTTTAGATAATAGATCCAACAAGCAAATGTTAATGTTTAATATAGAAATTATTACATTACGTTACAAATTGTTAGATGTTTTGAGTGCTCCTACACTGATAGAAATGTTTACAAACATTTATAACACTCTAAAACATGGCATTGGCTCGCAGTTTGGGTTTACGTTCCCCCACACTCTCCACATTCCTTGCTGCCGTTTGCATAAATGTTTACAAACAAATGAAAACAAATGGTTGTATTTGTTGCAAATTGTTAACTAACATTACCACAACATGAAAACAATTTTTAACATTGTGATCACATGTATGTTACAAAATGTTTACAAACATTTAAAACATTTATAAACAGCAGTGTGGCAGCACCAATATAGTTATACACAAGTGCACGCTCTGTTCGTCTACTCTCATAGTCCGATGTGACAGCAATCCGACACGACCAAAGGGAGATAAGGCGCAGGACCGACGGCTTAACATGCTCTCCGAGGCACGAGGTTGGAGGTGGAGGCACGTGGCTAATATCAATTTATTATTTCTACCGACTCGGGATTCTGACTCAGGACCTTATATCTGTAGCCGAACAGGCAGGCTACTAGACCAATGAGGCAGTAATAAGGAAAAATATTGTTATAAAAGTATCTTTTATGTTTTACGTCTACGTTCTAAATGTTTTACGGCGTTTTTAATAGTTATAAGTTTCCATGATACAACAATATTTTGCACTTTGATACATGACGATTAGAATTGATTACGGTCTCTGTAATTATGGATTGTTATGGGCAATAATATTTGCATACACAAAATAACCAGTTACAATCGTCATATAGCTTTAATTCTTTAATTGTTAATTCTCGTATACGTGTGAAGATTTTTTTTGTGATTATGTATTACACATAAATAGATTAACTGGTTTAATAATGGTTGACCACCAAGTGTATGAATCCTAAATTGGACACCAGGTAAAAATCCGAAAGGTACTTTGTCTCAAGAGGGTTCCGCTGGGTTTTAGTGGACATTGTGAGATCTCCTCTATCACCAAGTCCCAAACTCTTCACCGGTTATCGGTCGAGGTTTGTGTGTAAATTCATTCAACACCATAAGGATTGTTTATTTTATAATTCTGCATGCAACCCACCTAGTTATTAAAAAAATTATGGCCTAATTTTTTCGAAATATTCGGATTGGAGTACGCTCCAAAAACAACCATCCATTTTGTAGGACAATTGTTTTTCCGAGCTTGCAATATAATCATTAATATTTTATTTTAAAGTTTACAAACTCGTTTTGTACCGTATTAATTCAATTTGATTCAATTGAGGATTCAATTTCAATTGAAAATATGATCGTATGAAAATAATTCTTCCGAAAACAATCAGAAGTTTTATTCAAATTGATAGCTCAAGTGATCTATTACAATTAAGATTTTTTCACTACTAATGTCTATGAATTTTTCATAAACTACGTCGGCGTTTGTTGATATACGTTTTCAAATTTAATTTATGTATTTTAAAAAGTACAGGAAACTTTTAATATCTACATATTTTTAAATTCTTTTTTCAATTACCAACAAAAAACATAACTATAATCCTTATAATTATAAACGTAATATTTCATTACAAATACTTTATTTTTATTAGAAACTATAAAAATTGGCCTATAATCTACTTTTTCTATAAGAATCAACAGGAAAATGTCATGTTTTGAAATACCAAGTTGTGACTTCTATCTATGTATCTATGTTCTATCAATCAATCTGTATATAAACAGAAATATTATAATTTTTTAAAGCGATAACATAAGACAGCATTATTTTAATACTTTCCTTTATTAACTAAAGTGTAAGGGCTTAAAAAATAGCTAGGTATTGTAGTAGGTACAACTATACGACGTATAAGAGACAGGTCTTTTACGACTTTCCTTTTTCCTGTGCCAAAGTAATACGCTTGTATAACGAGTTTCGAACAATAGCTTGGATTCGTAGACCAAATATTCGATGTGATTTTATAGGTTATATGTTTAGTTTTCTTTGAACCACCACTTGGATTGTAATATGTGTGATCAGCCCAAACAGCTGCATCTCTTGCAGCACCACCATCTCTACAACGGTATACAGTTGTCCAGTCAGAGCTGTGTTCGTCAAACCATTTACCTTTTAAAACCTGACGATTATTATCTTTAATTCCATTCTGCCATCCAGAACCACCTCTCATTTCAAGTACCCAGTTATCTGTTGTCATTATAGCTGAATGTCCAACCAATCCACCGATACCTCTTCCTGTTATGAGAATATCTCCTTTCTTAACTGTATTTACGAAGCGTCGTTTATTATCTGCAACACTTCTTTTACTAATTTTCTTTTCAAAAATCGATTCTTGGGTGTCTGATAATATGCCAAAATTGTTCATAATGAGCCATTCCTCGTAAGTAAGTGGTAAACTGTCATTTATTGAAGCGTACTCCTTAAAAAGGCCCCTAAAGATGTTTTGTTCGTCTCTTTGGAATACTTCCAGTGGATATTTCTCTGTATTGATTATTCCCAGGTCGACAGCTTTCATGTAAGCCCTGAAGCTTGTTTCGTTTGACGGAGAGAAAATTTCACCTGAAATTATGAATGCATTTTGTTGAAGCCTGCAGGTACGCGTTAAAAATACTTTATCCAGATTCATTAATTTTTAAAAGTCAATTGACCTGCTTTTTGTAATAAACATTTCGATACTCAGTGATTTTTTTAATAAAAATATTGAAAAGTATCAATGTTTAATTAGTTGACGTGATAAATATCTTTGTAAACTTTAAATAACAGGTATTTGTTAAGTTTGATTTGTTAACTTTGGTGATCATTATAAACGCTAATTACAAATGGTTTATCGTAAAAGTAGGTAAAACTTGTTTATTATTTTCTAGATCCTTTTATAATTTTGTAAATTTTCAGTATTATATATTATGCCCCGCGGTTTCACCCAAGTAGATGAGATCTTGTGGCAATCGAAAGTCTAAGACTGACTTATTTTAAAATTCGTTATATCTTTGGAATGGATTGTCCGATTTTAATAATTAATAAAGTATTTTACAGGTATTGAAACGTCTTTAACAAGAATTAAATAGAATAAGAATTAATACAGAGGTGTGAATAATATAGTTTGATTATTCTCGGGACTTTTATTAACTTTCAAAATGAAAAAAGTAGTTATGGCGGCATAACTACAGTAGTTGGATATATGGTACAACGGACTTTATTGTAGATATTAATACGTTTTATAATACTGTAGAACATTTCTTTGTTTTATCATCAATAGTTTCCGCAGTGCACGGGATAACAGATTTTTGCGAGTAATTTTTCACACCTTGGCTTACATTAATGCGTTTTTACTAGGGATCCCTATTTTTTGAGAAAGTAATATAGCCTTTTTCGCTCAGTGAAAATGTAGCTTTCTAATGGTAAAAATTTTTTTAAAACCGGTCCAGTAGTTTTTGTGTGAAAGCATTACAAACATATATACAAAAACACAAATTCCTCTTTTTTAATATCAGTTTAGTATTGCGTTTTATACATTTTAAGTATATTGTCGCAAAGCCTGTTATAAAAAGATTATTTGAAAGATGTATTTATATTTTGACTTCACTCCAGTTGCACTCGACAAGACAAGAAAATAAGTTTAGAGCACTGATTTTTTTATAGGTTTCTTCAAACTGTCTGAGTCGTTGATAGCTTTGTTACTAGATAGATTAAAGATTATACAAAATAGCAAATCGATCTTACTAGAATAAAGAGTATTTTGATTTGATTTTGATACGGTAAAAATAAATAAACAGTATAATATAACTCACTGTATAAATTGTTATTGACGTCATCTTCACACCAAACCGTATTTATACATAAAATTATTACCAGAACTAAATTTGTAATAACTTTCGTCATCGTGGAACTTTTCCGTGATGTTTTTAAAATAAACACTTGTTAAAATGAACACTTGCTTTATAAAGATAGACAATTAGCACGAATTGTTTAACCAGAAGATTAAGGGGATGTTCTAGAGATAAGGTTACTGAATCATTTTACCTGTACGACCGAGATTGTCAATTGACATATATTTATATTGACTTTGTAATGTTAAAACTTCAAATATGTACATACTTTCATAAGATAACGACGAATGTTTTTATTTATGAAGTATTTCCTAATGAATAATTGAGTAATAATATTTTATAGTTATGCCATTCCTTTGTCGTGGAAGTCAAAGAAGGTACATTAGTTTTTAATTCCTATTACTTATTTCGTTTTCAGTTCATATTTCTTGCAATTTGTTTAATAATTACATAAGTTTATTTATGAAAACTATTTAACGGTTTTCTATATGGAAGGGTTATTTAGGTACTTAGTTAATTAAGATTTTGTGAACATTGGTTGGGAACTTTTACTCGAAAATACTTTATATATGTACGTATGATATAATAGTGCGAGGAACATTCCTCTTGTATAGATGTCATATGACATACAATTCTACGATGGCTTTTCTCCGTCCGATCTACAAAAAAATGGTCATCAAATCGGAAAGTTTTTCAGACAGATACATTATTATTCCTTGTAAAGTTTACTATGTTAGTTGCCTTGAGCACATCATGCATATTATTACGAATTCAAGCTCGTTTCTCGCTCCGATGATGGTTCTCGTTTGTAGCCGAGCGTTATCAGCAGTGATTCCCAAAGTGGTCTATATCGACTCCTAGGGGTATATAACAACCGGCAAGGGGTCTACGTCAGCGATGTGGGGGTCCATGAAATGAAAATGGGGTTCCACGATATTGGATCACTTATAGTACACTTATAGTATCTATTTACTTACATCATACTATCTTATAATATCAAAACCTATACATTATTTATAAAAGTACCTGTGAAGTAAAATTTATTATATATGTTTATAAAATTGTGTAAGTTGTAGGATGTTGGTATTCGCTTTGTGAAAACCCTTACAAAATTGACGCCAAATGTTGATAATTTATTATTAAAGCATCAGGTTCACCCTTCTCACTAAAAATATTGACTTATTGCTTATGTTATTTTATTTCTAGTTTATTTTATGTTAATAGTACGTATATTTTACATAACAGATACAAAATTTTAATTTTGAGTAGTTTTAATTTAAATTCAATTAATAAATGTATGAATTAACATGTGTTTTTACTTTAAGTTTTTAAACTTCACTACAGTTAGAAATTTACAGAAAATCCATATCAGGTAAGTAGGGGGTCTACCTAACACTGAAAAACATGGCAAGGGGTCTACGATACAAAAAAGTTTGGGAAACTCTGGTTATCAGACAGAAGTTAGCAATGTTATATTTAATAAATATGTAAACTTACGTGCTTGATTGTTATTTCCAATCCATCATTGTGTATTTCGGTGGAAACATGGTGAGAAAACCTACTCATCTCGGCAGTAATTCTGGGGTTTGTGTAGCCAGCCAACCCACAGTGGAGCGGCGTGGTATGTCTATGCCCTAAAACTCTTGCTCCTATTAGTGAGGAGAACTGTACCCAGTGGGACGTTAATTAAATATGCCAACTATCATTTTTGAAACCACTGGTAGTTGGGTATTGATTATCACATTTTATTAGGTTGACTCCACCACCGCCCTCACCTGGAACAATAGCTTTCCAAGGTGTACGAGTCACTCACCTTTCGGAAAAATCTTGCACAGAACTGGTAGCGACGAGACTCAGCGCACCACGCTTGATAGACTTGGCAGACTGTGAACTAGGGAACCTCAGCGTCACCTCTTGGTGGCGCTGATAGGTGCAAACTTCTCGCTGGAGAGCGCTGCTACTCTAGTTTGAGATGTTGGGCGGAAGTGACTGAAGGAGGTCCACTAACAAGAGTGGGACATTACATTGGATGCTCCCTTACACCGCCGGAGAAGCCGGGGTACAAGGCAACGCCTGTTTTCATAAGTCCTCCTGCCTCCATGAGTCCTTAGTCGAATCCATTCGGGACACCAGAGACGAATGCGAAAGTTGAAGCCCTGGTGCCTTATTCATGGATGAAGCGGGTTTCGCTGGGTTTAGTGGGTATTGCGAGAACTTCTTTCTATCAAATTCTCACACTCCTGACCGATGGGTCGGAGTTTTTGCATAAAAGCATTTCCCATCGAAAAAAAAGGTTGGCTATAACACGGATTATGTCATCACATCTCGATCTCGAATACTTATTACAAGTAATTAGCACCTTGAATATATGTTGTTAGTTGCTAAATACAGTTGATCTCTTTAACAGAATTGAGTGAAAAAAAAAAACAAATTTTCGATGTAAACATTTTATTAAATCCATTAATGTTTTCACAATATTATGATATTAAACTTTTTCAGGTATTTCGTGAATTTTGTTATAATTGAATTTGGTGTATACGCTTCAACGTCATCACAGCTTTAGACATTAACTTTTTTTAGGTTAGCTTAGGTTTTTGTAGTTCGGAAATGCCAACGCGGCAAAAAAAACTTAACCTTTTTAATACGTAAATATCTGACAATGTATTTATTTTGGTAATAAACAATATATAACTACGTTGGCTATAAACTAGGAGAAGATATTATCTACACCCACTTTTTCATTACTTAATTGTGCTTTGAATAAAAATGGTAATCTCTTAATAGCTTTCACAGAGAATCAGATTTAAATCGAATGACGGCCTTGGTGCCATAATTTTTCTATTGCTGACTGGTTAATGCTTGACAGTGATTTCATTTGAAGGTAAGTTATGATGCAGTCCAAGATGAAATGGTTATGGTGTCTAGACAGTATTGTACCGGAACGGATTTTTTTTTGCTTTGCGACATGTCTTTTGCAGACAGAGTTAGATACGCCAAAAACCTTTCGACCACTTTAAGCCCAACCCCCTTTCTAAAACAATTATTGGACTCGTCTGCTGCAGGGGATCAGCAATGATGCTATTACAGTTGCCAGGAGTCCAGGATTTCTCATAACCACCGGTCAACAGTCGTGGTGAGATTGGAGATAGTCTCTAATCTCATGGTAGTCTTCATAGAAAGATAGAAGTATACTTTATTAAACACCACTAAAAAGGACAAAAGAAAAATATAATGATTTAATTTTCTAGGTTATTTTAAATTATTGTATTTTTCTTTTGTCCTTTTTAGTATGCGATTAGGCGGTCTTATTGCTATATAACGATCTCTTTCAGACAAGTGTAGCGGTTAAGAAGATTGTCATACAAAAGAAAGAGAGCAGGTAGTTATGATATTGACATAAGGGATTCAATTTGCAGTCAATTTATTAAATAGCTTGTGTTGCGATTTCGTTTAATTACGTTTTACATAGTTGTTTGAGACGCATGCTTATAAATTACTTAATTTAAGGGTCTTTTATTTAAGTACGAGTACATTTATTGTTATTCTATTTTACAGTGGCACTTCCCGTGATAACATTTTCCAGATGGACTGCCTTTTGTTTGACAGTAAGCATCGCAATCAAGGCGACACGGATGTTTTCCCACCATTGCTGTTGCTCCTTCTGTAAATAATATAGTATGTATTGATATAGAATAAAACAGAAACAAAGTAAAAGAAAAATAAAACAATGTACAAAAACAATCACAAGTGACAATAATGAGACTTTACCTGCCCTTTAAATACTTCAAAAGACTTAGCATTTCCAATTGATAGTGGGAGATCGTTACATAAATTAATAGCGCTGATGGAGAATGAGAGGTCCTAAAATTTTTTTGTTTAATGGCTAATTAAATTTTATTCAGGTTTTGAGACTCCCTTAAGGGCCTACTGTCTGATGATTTAAAAACAAAATTTTCTTTTAAGTATAAAGGCGTTCTAGGATTGAATAGAACACCGTAAAGAATAGAAAGTATATTTAAATTCCGGCCAAAACGTATGGGTAACCATTTGAGCTTTGCACAAAATTGAGAGACGTGGTCATATTGATAGGTTTTAAAGATGCTCAAGTTTGTCTAGTTGATCCATGGCCAAGTCAAGGTAGCGTACGTCAGCATAGTCAAGAATAGAAAGAAGAAGAGATAGTCTAACACAACTAAAACGATTCGCTTGACATTAGATTTCTAAACTATTTATCCGATTGACTTGAAATTAGTTAATACGAGATAATGTGGGTAGACAGTTTTAAAATGATATAGAAGATGTAGGTAGCGTGCGGTTAGCGTGAATTATTATTACGCAGCGGGGAGGAACAGAGGACGGACCGTGTGTAAAGTGTTGTGTTGGGAGATATATTGGTAATTGATTTTGATTGAGAATCATCATTGTACATAATGTCACAATATGTAAGTAGCAGCCCATTAACGACCCGCTGCTGGCCACAGGGCTCCTTACCCTTAGGAGAGATAATTTTTTGAGCATAGACCCACCACGCTGCTCCACTGCGGAGTGGCAGTCATAGTACACTAGTGCACTCTCTATTCCTTCACTCTCATACTCAGATGTGACGGGAATCCGACACGATCGGAGAGAGATCAGGCGCAGGACCGACGGCTTAACGTGTTCACCGAGGCACGGGGGCGGAGCACACTGCCAACTTCTCAACTTCGGGAAAATATTGAGAAAACCTTAATAGAAAACTCAGTATTGATTTTTGAATTGGCCCGACCCGACAACATACAGACAAGTAAATATAAAAATATGCTATTTTCAAATACCGTACAAGCTTTAACATGCATTCAGTGAAAGACTGTTGCTTTAAAATTAAAACCGGATATTTCAATTGTATTTACATACAAGCAATGCTTCGTGGTTTCTACTATCAGACTTTTTTTCTTAGATTGATGTTTTTAAATTCGTTATATCTTTTGAATGTCCTATTTTTATAATTTCAAAAGTATTTTACAGGTATTGAAACAGTCCTTAATAAAATATAATTTAGTAGGATATCGATTAAAACAGAGGTACGAAAAACATGGTTTGATTATTTTCAGCACTATTATTAATTTTTAAAATGTACAAAAATAGTTATAGTATACTTAACCACAGTAGTTGGACAAATGGTATCGCAGATTATTTTCTAGATATTTATACGTTCTATAATATTGTAGAACATTATTTTTTTCTATAATCCGTATATAATAGTTTCCGCAGCGCACGCGATGACAAATTTTTTGTTTCACATTTTTGAAACACCTTGGGTTACATTATTGCATTTTTCTTAGGGATCCCTATTTCTTTGTGAAAGTAATATGGTCTATGTCATTCAGTGAAAATGCAGCTTTCTAATAGTGAAAAAAATGTTGAAATCGGTCTCATAGTTTTTGTGTGAAGACGTACACATAAAAATACAACTGTTTCCTATTTATAAAATTTGTTTACATATAGATACAAATAACGAGAATGCCATCGCTGTTTCTATAAATGTATACCTAAAAGGCTGAACCGATTTTGTTAATTTTTTTTGTGTATCTTAACGTGAATTCGAGAATGGTTCCGATCGATCCGAACGATCCAATAAGCAACAAATTTATCCATATCTTCACTGGGTTATAAACTAAGCGGATGATAAAGCCGTTTGTATATAAAAAATAATCAATGTGAATGTTTTTCTGAAGATGGATCCTCCCACATAAAAACTACTACACGGATTCTAAAGAGCAAATGAAAATAACACAAAGAAACATTGTATAAAGATTATTTGAGGAACAGCTCATTATACGAGGTCACTAGTTTAGAACAATTAAAACTTATATAACACCGTTAACAGTACAATTTTTCAATTAATTAAAGAGCTAAAATAACCACAATGTAGAGACGACAGGAGTACAACGACATAACACATTAACACAATAAATAAATTCATTGCAAATGTACCTTTTAATCCAATGAGCACAACCGCCGCAAACAAGATAAGCACGTTGTAAAAATAAAAATTCATTTTGTTTACGTTGTACAATTCCAGCGAATGTTATCACAAGCACTTCTACTTAAATACGGCACTTGACTGACTTATATTGATATGGAAAACTATATAACTTGCAACCAGAAATTGATTAATTTAAAACTATATTATCATTATAATATTATTTTTTCCAGAGTTAATACTTGAAACTGATGATAACGTCTTTTGTTTTGCGTTTCTAAACTCGGTATGTTTAAAAACTCCCTATTTTGTAATTCGACAGTTAGGTTTTGAAGAGCTCTCATATGACACTGACTTATATTGGTATCGGAACCTATTTGTAATATGTAACCAGGAATTGGTTTATGTATAACTTTATTACCATTGTAATACTGTTTTGCAGAGCTAATAGTTGAAACTATTGATAACGTCTTTTATTTTGCGTTCCCACGCGCGGTGTGTTCAATAACTTCATCTTGTGTAATTTGACTGACTTATATTGATATCGGAACCTATTTGTAACATGTAACCAGAAATTGGTTTATCTATAACTTTATTACCATTGTAATATTGTTTTGCAGAGCTAATAGTTGAAACTATTGATTACGTTTTTTATTTTGCGTTCCCAAACTCGGTGTGTTCAAAAAAGTTCCTCTTGTGTAACTCGACTGACTTATATTGATATCGGAACCTATTTGTAACATGTAACCAGAAATTGGTTTATGTATAACTTTATTACCATTGTAATATTGTTTTGCAGAGCTAATAGTTGAAACTGTTGATTATGTTTTTTATTTTGCGTTCCCAAACTCGGTGTGTTCAAAAACTTCCTCTTGTGTAACTTGACTGACTTACATTGATATGGGAAACTATGTTGTAATACGTAACCAGAAATTGGTTTATTTATAACTTTATTAACATTGTAAAATTATGTTTTGCAGAGCTAATAGTTAAAACTGTTGATAACGTCTTTTATTTTGCGTTCCCAAGCTCGGTGTGTTCAAAAACTTCCTCTTGTGTAATTTGACTGACTTATATTGATATCGGAACTTATTTGTAACATGTAACCAGAAATTGGTTTATGTACAACTTTATTACCATTGAAATATTGTTTTGCAGAGGTAATAGTTGAAACTGTTGATTACGACTTTTATTTTGCGTTCCTAAGCACGGTGTGTTCAAAAACTTCCTCTTGTGTAACTTGACTGACTTACATTGATATGGGAAACTATGTTGTAATACGTAACCAGAAATTGGTTTATTTATAACTTTATTACCATTGTAAAATTATGTTTTGCAGAGTTAATAGTTGAAACTGTTGATAACGTCTTTTATTTTGCGTTCCCAAGCTCGGTGTGTTCAAAAAAGTTCCTCTTGTGTAACTTGACTGACTTATATTGATATCGGAACCTATTTGTAATATGTAACCAGAAATTGGTTTATGTATAACTTTATTACCATTGTAATACTGTTTTGCAGAGCCAATATTTGAAACTGTTGATAACGTCTTTTATTTTGCGTTCCCAAGCTCGGTGTGTTCAAAAACTTCCTCTTGTGTAATTTGACTGACTTATATTTATATGGGAAACTATGTTGTAATACGTAACCAGAAATTGGTTTATTTATAACTTTATTACCATTGTAAAATTATGTTTTGCAGAGTTAATAGTTGAAACTGTTGATAACGTCTTTTATTTTGCGTTCCCAAGCTCGGTGTGTTCAAAAAAGTTCCTCTTGTGTAACTTGACTGACTTATATTGATATCGGAACCTATTTGTAATATGTAACCAGAAATTGGTTTATGTATAACTTTATTACCATTGTAATACTGTTTTGCAGAGCCAATATTTGAAACTGTTGATAACGTCTTTTATTTTGCGTTCCCAAGCTCGGTGTGTTCAAAAACTTCCTCTTGTGTAATTTGTCTGACTTATATTTATATGGGAAACTATGCTGTGACATGTAACCAGAAATTGGTTTATTTATAACTTTATTATCAATATAATATTATGTTTTACAGAGCTAATAGTTGAAACTGTTGATAACGTCTTTTATTTTGCGTTCCCAAGCTCGGTGTGTTCAAAAACTTCCTCTTGTGTAATTTGACTGGCTTATATTTATATGGGAATCTATGTTGTGACATGTAACCAGAAAATGGTTTATTTATAACTTTATTATCATTATAATATTATTTTATTGAGACAGTCTTGAATATGAAATTATTTATTTGGATAATAGTTTATAAATGGTATGGATAACACTGTCTGATTTTGATCGGCATTTCTATCAATTTGTTAAATGTAAAAAAGTAGTTATAGTGACGTAACTATAATAGTTAGACACATGGTCTCGCAAAGTTTTTTGTAGATATTGATATGTTCTATAATATTGTCGAACATTTTTTTGTCATAACATTAATACTCTTCACAGTGTATGCGATGAAAGACATTTTATGGCTAATTTTTTTACACCTTCGGTTGGTTTTAATAAGAATTTCTAAAGATTTCTATAGTAATCGTGTACTAAATATAGCCTATGTTATTCAGTTGTAATGTAGCTTTCTAATGAAAAAGGAATTATTTAAATCGGTTCAATACTTTTTGAGTTTATTCGTTACATACAAAAATACAAATCTTTCCCTTTATAATATTAGTGTAGGGTAAGTATCTATTTATCAAAAACGCGAGCAAGGCCTAAACTGTAATGAAGGCCTAAGCGTATTTTCCTGTAAACCATGATGTCTTTTTAAAATGTAACACCAAATACCATGAGGGTATCAGCAGCCAGCCATTTTCAAATTCCAACCTATTCGACCTTTAAGCAAAAAACTGAAATAAAAGACTTGGTGTTTACGTAAGACATCGCCGGAGGAATTTGAGTATATGGCAGTGCCTGTTTGTGAACGTCGTTTTGCCTCCGTGAATCCTTAGTCGGACTTACCCGGGAGGGATGTGAAAATTGATCCCCTGGTGTCTCATTCATGGATGAGGAGTGTTTCAGCTAAGCTAGGTATTGCGCGGCCTTCTCCTTCGCCGAGTCCCACACTCCTGACCCATGTGCTGGGGTTTGTGTATACATTTTCGAGCAAAAGAAAAAAATATTTACTGTTTGCCCTTTATTAATAAAGTAATATTGTAAATTAAGTTGAGAATAAATTATTGACATTAATTTTGTACAAAATAAACGATTATAATACAGCAGTGTCACGTTGACCATAACTTTCTAATTTTCAAGAAGTTTTTGCTTTAAAATATTTCTTTATGAATAACAAGTATAATATCCTAATGTTATAAGACAGTATTTTAAAGATAATTCAATTATAAAGCATTATGATTAGTAAAAGAACGATTTAAGTGTTTAAAGTTCAGACGGTAGTCTCGCTAAAGGAGGTAGGCGAATGAGAGAGGGAGTATGCTGTAGATGCCCCCTTTCACCGCTGAAGGAGGCGGGATTCTAGGCGACGCATATTTGCACTTTTGCTCCCGTTTCCGTGAATCGTCAGTCGGATTGTTCCGAGACGCCCGTTAGGAATGCGCAAGCTGATCCCCTGGTGTCTCACTCACGGATGATGAGGGTTACGCTGGGTTTCAGTGCGTATGACGGGCTTTCCTCCTCCTCCGAGTCCCACACTCCGGGATTTGCGTATAAAAGCATTTCCCAACGAAAAAAAGAGTGTTTAAAATTCAAGTTCACTCTTTATACCTACTTAGAGACCATCGATATACAAGGTATTAGGAGTCCGCTTCCGAATACACACGATACTACTAATGACAACTTCGATGATGGCACGGAAAAAAATCGATCCTGATTAAAAAAAGATCATACTTTTAAAATGTTTTATTAGCCTTATTTACGCTCCATCATGTTAGTACGCACGGGTGTGTTCATTGATCAGTTCGTTGACCCGTGCCTTCAAGCAGCAGCTTATTTTAGTTATTTTTAGTTTATTTAATTGCTGGTGTATTTAGTAATGTATTTTATATGGAACAATCGTTTCATTTCGCTGTATTAACATATTGGAGCTTAAACAAAACTTTTTAAAAACATGATTTTTTTGAAGTGATACTTCTTTAGGGTATATTTTTTACGAATGAAACGCGTGATTAGCATCACGAAGATTTGCAGCGTTTTTTATGCTAATTCGTTTCAAAGTTAAGTAGTTTCTATATTTACAAACAACGTGTGGCATTTTAATTTGCCACTCGTCATTTAATAATTTAATATACTATTTTTCATAAAATATAAAATTAAAATGTCATTTTTATTTACAATTCGTCATTTGAGATTTCAATGAATTACAATTAAATTCATTTATTCCTTTTCCCTTCCTCTGAGTCTCGGAAATCTAAAGTTTTAGAATTGTATAAATATAAATCAGACTTAAAAATTAGTTTGTAAAAGAAGTCTCACTTCTGACGTGGGTACTTTGTACGCACGCACTTTTTTCCGTCCATCATCAAAGGTGTCATTAGTAACCTACTATCGTCATTCTTCATTTACGGAAGCGATCTCTTAACAACTCCTTTATTAATCAATTCAAAGTACTTTGGAAGCCTGTGAATATTATCTAATCTAGCATCTATGGGGCGGAATACTTATCTTTATATATATATAGGTGACATAATGGACAATGCCATACAGTATTATGATTCAGTCTCTCAACCGCGCCCGGTTTTTTCCCGATAGCAAAGTTTAATATAAAAGGACAGGAACCATTGTTAGCTAAGTTCTGTTAAAACCACCGTGGAGTCCAGTTATGACAATGTTTCATTTGGAGGCAGTGTGTTTAATTGCTGTTATTTGTGTAGTGAACGCTGCACTCACAGTTAATGTCTATGAAGACGGTGAGTTCTCATTTTCAACAAAAATCTTTAACAAAATCAAAACATTCTTTATTCAAGTAGGCCCTTAAATAATAATTTGTCTGACCGTCTGATTCTAATGACAAGAAATTCATTAGTGTCTCTGTTAAACATAGTTTTTCTATATTACATTTGACTTCCTTGTGCAACTGGAATCAAATCCAAACATTCCATATCTTTTTAATAACCTTCAACGTTATAATAATAATAAATTTCTTTATTGAAGCTAATTAGGCTCACTTGTGTTTGTAAATACATCACTTATAACTACGTAAGTAACATTCATAACTTATTCCTAATCTAACCTAAATAAAATTATTACTATATTAACATTCTCCCATTTTACTATCCAGCCCAAACCGCACCCTGAGGAATTGGTGGTAAAGTGGCGTGTCCATCTTTCCCATCAACATCTTCAGGATGCTGTTTGTACTGGAACGTAACGTCGTTAATAAAGATGTCAGCCGTTTTCTTTGCTGGGCAATGAAATCATTTATCCTTGCCTCAGTAAACATGGTCGATGCCGATCAAAATCTGGGTAGGCCGAACAACATACGGAACGCGTTATTATATTGAACCCTAAAAGTATCCAGTGCCTTTTGGGTGTAATTAGTCCAAAGGGTCCCAGTGTAGAAGGTTTGGCAAACCGGGCTACACCGGGAAAACCTTCGGACCATAATATTACACCGAACTGCTAGTGCTACCTTTGTAAAATATTGCTTAAAATTATGTAGAAGTATATACAAAATAGATTGCGGTATCTTGTTATAAATGCGTACGAGTACGTTCAATCCGACAAATTATTGTTTTCCTTTTTTTCCTCTGAAATATGGCGTTACATTTGTTTTTATTTCTTATACTAGCAATACCCCGTGGTTTCACCTGTGTAGATACTTATCTCGTGGCAGTGGAAAGTCTACTAAAGCAGATTATAGATTTATTATAATTAACATAAAAGTTTTCACACTTACATTCATATTCTGATCAATATACAGATTTTACTCTACAACGAATATATATCTAACTAATACATTTTTAAATTAATAACATCATTTACGTACAATATCCGACATAAGCAAATTTAAAAATATTTTACAGGTATTGAAAGAATTTTCTAAATCGGTCCAGTAATTTTAACATGATTATAACTGTTAAAAATAGAAACAAAAATTCAAAATGCAAAACTTTCGTTTATAATATTAGAAAAGAGATTTATTTGTAATACTTTATTTTACATTTACTTTATTTTTATAACATTTGACACCCTGGAGTTCGAGTTATATATTATCGACGGGATACATTATTTTCTTTAGATTGAGATTTTTTAATTCGTTATATCTTTTGAATGGAATGTCCGATGCTTATAATTTAAAAAGTATATTATAGGTACTAAAACAGCCGTTAATAAAATATAATTTAGTAGGATAAAGATTAATATGGAGGTGTGAATAATATAGTTTGATTATTTTTTGTAAGCTTTTATTAACTTTTGAAATAACTTAAAACATATGGTACCGTAGATTTTTTTATAGATACGTTCTAAATATTGTAGAACATTTTGTTCTAACATCAATACTATCCGCAGTGCATGCGATGACAGTTTTTATGTGACTAATTTTTTACATCATGGGTTATCCTGGGGTCTTGTCTAACATTTGTAAAAAATAGTTGGATAGCTACGCTCTTAGTGCTTAAATATTTGAAGAAGAGTTAATTTTTTATTGCTGACAGTTTTTGCGCTTGATTGTGATCTCACACATGGTAACTCTAAGATGACCGGAACACAAATCTCTTTGTTTGGCGGTACGTTTTTGCCACGGTAACTAGCCACGGCCGTAGCCTCCCGGCAGTCCAGACTCAGACAAATTAGAAAATATAATTTCCTAAGTTTGTTCTAAAGCAAAAACTTGCACCACTGTACCAGCGAGGCCGTCGAATAACAAAAAAGATTATAAAAAAAGAGAAATGTTTCCACTTATGATAGTTATCAGCAATTGTACTTGACTGTGATCTAGCCTGTGATGATATAATCTAAGATAGAATAACGCTGACCTATTTAGAGGTAACTTAGGTTTTATGGTTGTACACAGAATTGTAAACGAAAATTTCCCGTACGGTGGCACATTGTTGTTGGAAATAGAGTTAAAAAGCCACCACCAAATTCACCATTCAATCCCGAGCAATTAGAAAAAGGTCTTTCCAAAATCTACCCGGCCGGGAATCGAATTGAAAACTCTGCTAGTTAAACAAGTTCATAAACTTACTAAATCCAAACGTATTTTCAACAAAAATAAATGTTTCGACCTAAATTTAAGATTTGATTCAATTTACCGTTAAAGTATGAAGTAGCTCCGGCGTTTCACTTAGTGGGGATTATTTTTATTGCGATTCCGCCCTCAGGGGAAATAATCATAAGTAGGACGTTGTTTTAAATAAAATAATATAATTAAATCATAAGATTAAATAGAGATAAAGTCCCAATGTCACTTAATAAATTCAGATCCTTTTTTAAATGAAAATTAATAGAATAATCTTCTAGTAATTTGATAGATTACTTAGACAATAAAAACCCGTGGTATTGAATTGTTGTAATGATGATGGTAAAAATGATATCTGACTGAGTTTGTTGTGGGCTGTTCTTTGGACTGGGCGGCAAGGAACCCTCGTGACTTTAGATTGTAAGTCGTTCTTTAATATCATTATCAGTCGTATATTGAACTAATATATGAAAAACGTTATTTCACGTTTCAAAAGTGCTGTAAAGGCCTACTTGAATAAAGAAATTTTGAAATTGAATAAGATCATGGGATAGACTTTAACATTTTGTCATATGATAGTCAACGTTTTCTGGATGCCAAAAACTAATTATCAGCAACCTCTATATAATTGATGCTTTTGTTGTCACAACCCTGTTACTTCCCGAATTGCTATAAGAATTTATGGGTTTGATATTTGTTTTGGGTAAATTTAAAAAAGTTTTTCTAATTTGGACAGCAAGGACCTTGTCGGTAATTTATTTATTAGGTTTTCAACAGAACTTATTACTAGGTACAAAGACAAATAATTTATTTACATTAATACAAGATGACTAATTCTAATTATAGGAAACGACAAAAAGTGCATGCGTACAAAGTACACATGTCAGAAGTGAAACTACTTTGGCAAACTAATTTATAAGTCTTGTTTATATTTACACAAATCCAAAACTTTGGATTTCCGAGACTTAAGAGTGAGAGAAAAAGGACGATATGTTAGAAATGTAATTGTCATTAAAATATTAAAAGTGTCTAAAATTAATTCTAATAATTTATTGAAATCTCAAATGAAGAATTGTAAATAAAAATACTTTTTTTTACGTGTTTTTTGTCAATATTAGAAAATATTAATTGACGAGTGGCAGACTAAAATGCCTTAAAATCCCTCAAACAAATTATCATAAACAAAACGCTGCACATCTTCGTGATGCTTATCATGCGTTTCGCCCGTAAAACAGTTTACCCTCAGGCGCCTAAAGATGTTTCACTTCAAAAATACAAAATTAAAATTATATCATGAAATTATAAAAAGCAAGATATAATTCGTTAATAATTAAAAATTTACGGTCTTTCCAAGGATTCAAATCCATTGAGAATTAAAGATAACCAGATAGTGATGACTCTAAGCTTTTCGTTAGGAGATATCACAAGTTTGAACCCTGGGGATTCACCACTAGGTGTCTTTTTGTAAAAAGAAACTAGGTTGCCTGACTGTTCTTTCCAATCCATTATTATGCTTATCCGTGTAAGAAAACGTCGTAAGGAAACCATTATATCCCGGGAATAATTCTGGGGTATCAATATTGGTCCACGCTTTAAAAACAGCAGTGGACCGTCACAAGTCAGCTACTTATTTTACCTTATAACCTTATATTTATTGGACAAAACGACTTTACTGTATTTCCTTTCAAAAAAATTAAATGATAAGTACCCACACACACTTTCATTTTTATGTTTCTTTTAGGAGGTGTACAGTGTAAATGTAAAAACATAATCAACGATACATAAAATACTAAGTCTCCATTTATATATACAAAACATAAAAGTATAACAATATATGAAAATAAAGAAGTTAATGTATAAGTGTTGGCTTTAAAACAGCTGAAATAAATCTTCTGGACTCGTAGACTTAGAATTGTAGTTATATTTGTTAATGTAATAAATAACCTGAATTATTGCATCTGACGGAGGTGCAAGCATCGGTGTTCTCGGGGATTCCCGGACTGTATGCAATTGTGTCAAGCTAAAACCTCATTCGTTTCAGTCCTTCAGGGGACTCCCTGAGAATCATGTTGTTAATTTTTTTAATATATGTTAGATACAAAGGTAAAACTAGAATTATTAGAACTAGAAAATAATGGACAGGTCTAATAGAAACCATATTGTTATGATAAAAACTTGCAGTATACCGAAACACAAAATTAAAATATTTTACAATCTATATTTATAAAGTAATTTCAGTTACGATATATACTCGTATAGTTATAATTATGTATTTAAAGTCTTTAATTTTTTAAATAATGAATTAAAATATAGTAGTGATATACGTTTTTTTATCGATGAAAGGCTAACCTCTTATCGATAAAAAACGTGTCTACCATGAAGATGTCATCGTTGAGAACTCAGCTCTCGAAATTGTTGACGAGTACACATACCTGGGACATATAGTCCAGCTAGGTAGATCCAATTTCGAGAAGGAGGTCAACCGCCGAATCCAACTCGGTTGGGCTGCGTTCGGGAAGTTACGCCAGATATTTTCGTCTGATAACCCTCAGTGCCTGAAGACCAAAGTCTTCGAACAGTGCGTGTTGCCAGTGATGACCTACGGTTCTGAGACATGGTCGCTGACTATGGGCCTCAT
This sequence comes from Elymnias hypermnestra, assembly GCA_015832385.1. Classification (NCBI taxonomy): domain Eukaryota; kingdom Metazoa; phylum Arthropoda; class Insecta; order Lepidoptera; family Nymphalidae; genus Elymnias; species Elymnias hypermnestra. The sequence continues at coordinate 1,370,371 of JACTOM010000847.1, read as the reverse complement.
GCGGAAGCTCAGAGTCACTCAGCGTGCGATGGAGAGGGCTATGCTCGGAGTTTCTCTACGTGATCGAATCAGAAATGAAAAGATCCGTAGTAGAACCAGTGTCACCGACATAGTCCTGCGAATCGCTAACCTGAAGTGGCTATGGGCGGGGCACATAGTCCTAAGGACCGATGGACGTTGGGGGCCAAAGGTGCTGAAGTGGCGACCCCGCACCGGGCGGCGCAGTGTAGGGAGACCCCCCACAAGGTGGACCGACGACATAAAGAGGGTCGCCGGTAGCCGCTGGAGCCAGGCGGCGCAAGATCGGGCCTTGTGGACGTCATTACGTGAGACCTATGACCAGCAGTGGACGTCCATCGGTTGGAGCGACGACGACGACGACGACCATGAAGAATTTACAAGCAAGTAGTAATAACTGATTGTAAAATCATCTGATGGTATGTAGTGATACATTCTAAGATGGAAATGTGCTAACGTAGTAAGAAGCGATTTAAAAGCGATGGTAAAAATCCTAAGAGGTAAATTAAATCTTGACAGATTAAAGCGCTTCTATCTTAGATTGTAACTTCACTTATCATCAGGTGTGATTACCTCCTTCTAACTTGTCAGGGATAATATCAAAAGAACCGAACCACCGAAACCTTTCACCAGTCCAAATAAAAAAAATCATCATGAAATACAAATTCCAAGACCAGTATTCGAGATCTCTGCTGGCGAAGCATTTACTGAGCAACGTGGTAATGGTTTACTATCTTTTTTTTTACTAGATGTAGAAGGTATTAAAGATCATGATTTAGCAAGTTGCAATGCCGTCACTTGCGACCAGCTGTGTCGTCGTCTCGGCTTCCATCGAGGAAGGTGTATAGGAAATACTTGCGAATGCAGCGGATTACTAGCCGATGGTAATAAAAAGCTTTATTTATTCAATACACTGTTCAAAAAGGTTGCAGTCATTTTACATGAAATACGATGGAGACATCTGCCTTATTGGTCTAGTGGTCAGCATGTTCGACTGCAGACATGAGGTCCTGGGTTCGAGTCCCGGGTGGGAATTTAAAAATCGATATTGAGTTTTCTATTAAGATTTTTTGAATATTTGCCCGAAGGTGGTTGTTTGCTCTATTCCCGTGTCTCCAAGAACATCCGACAGCTTTACAAGCTCTCCAAAGGACGATTTCTTATATAGTATTAAATAGTTATAAATAAGGACCTAGCATACACTTATCTCTTAGTTTATGATACGATAGGTCTGTCTCAACTCAGGCAATCAGAAATATAAGCATCTCTTTCTTTTTAAGTCATAATGTGTATTATCTATTTCGCTTCTCGGTAACTGTCCTAACAAAATATGGGTAGAGATGACACCAGACAATAGAAAAACAAAAATAAATCAGTTACGAACTGACCATTACTGACGGTGCGTGTGTCACGTCGAAGGTCGTTTTTGTGGGATTCTATAAACTGTAAGTGTTGATTAGTGATTATTTGTGTTTTTGATTATATAAGTGATGTGATTACCAATTAAAACCCTTGAGGTAACTTTTAAGGTTTAAGATATGAACCTATAAATACAAGACGGATTTTTTTCACCAACTCAAAGTTTAGCGCAATATGCCGCTACACCAGTCTAAATTTAATAAACAAAAGATAACATTGTTTACTTTACCTACTAGTAAACATAAAAATCATAACATTTGACAGTCTTTTAGGAACATATAAGTCCCAAGCAGGCAACGGTTATTGCCGTTAAAAAGGCGAACAAATTACGGGGGCTAATATAAAACGCGGGTGGACAATCTAAGGGTTATACATACTCACACATTGTGACACAGATTTTCTCCTATCACTTAAGAAGTTTCAGTTTAAAAATTAATAATAATTGATTGTTTTAGAAAACATGAATGAAAGTGAAGTTTCCAACGGTATAGATGACATCAAAGGCGACGACTTCGCTGATTGTAACCAACGTAGCTGCGGTATAAAGTGTCGTCGTCAAAACCTTCGTGGTGTATGCATTAATGGCCATTGCAAATGCTTCCGGCTTGTTAAAGGTTTTTTCAAACTTATATTGAAAAATTCTTTATTCCAGTAGACTTTTACAACACTTGATACGTCAAATATAGTTTTTTTCGTATATTGTTTCTAATGTACGATTGATGATGATGTTAAAAAACGATTTAGAATGTAAAGTTACAACTGTTCTTTTACGCCGTGTTCTGAATAACTCACAATAAAGTGTTCCATTTTTTCTCGTCATCATTACAATATAATATTGAATTAATTTTGTGTAGATTAGAGCAATTCATCTACTTCTACGCTTTTTTATCATCCAAGTTAGCATACGTTAAGTTTATGCATGTTAATTTTCATTACTTTGTTAAACCAGGAAATAAAAAGGCCTTTATTATTATATATTATCGTGAATTTGAACCTATAAAATATATGTTTTCAGCCTCTATCACAACATATGATTTAGATAAAGATGTTATTGTTAGACAACCTCAAGGCTGTAACCCCATGGCATGCGATCAGCTATGTAGACGCCTTAAATTCCACGGTGGGGTATGCGTTAATGGACGCTGCAAATGCGACAACTTCAAAGAAACTGAAGGTATTTATGTATTTTTACTGCGTAAACGTTTACAGTGAAGGAAAACATCGTGGACACCACATCCCGAGAGTAATTCTGGGATATGTCTAGCCTGTTAAACCGCAGTGGAACAGCGGGGTGGATCTATACTATAAAACTCTATCCCTTCTGAGTGACGATGTCTGCGTCCAGCAGTGGACGTAACTCTAATTTTATACCAAATCAAAATCAAAATGTTTTTATTCAAGTAAGCTCAAAATCAACTTTTGAATCATCAATAGTCTACCCGTCGGTAACCAATCGAACACCGGTTTGGAAGTTGATTCCACTGAGAAGTTACTCTTTTAATTATAGTTTTGTAGGTTCCAATGTATAATATATTGCTTCTGTGTGCAACTGGTATCACGTCCAAAAGAAAGAGAGACTGAACAACGTTTCAGAAAACAAAAACATTTAGAAGGGAAGACTACTTTAATATAACATATATTTCAGAGTCTGTTCTGGAAAATACTCTTTCTGCGTATAATATTGATCAATATAGCATCAGTAAAGAGTTGCATGACTGCAACCCCATGGCATGCGATCAACTATGTAGACGCCTTAAATTCCCTGGTGGGGTATGTGTTAATGGACATTGTAAATGCGACAACTTTAAAGAAACTGAAGGTATCTATGAAATTTTGATATAAAGAGAGCCTCCTACTAATTGCAAGAGCAGATACAATACGCATTTTTTACACTATCTTTTTATAAATAATTTTATGATATGTCATTGAACTCCTCCTAAAGGATTGGACCGATTTTGTTGAAATTTATTGTGTGTCTTTAGGTGGTTTGGGAAACACCGCTGGGAATAGAGGGATTTAGTTCATCCCACTAAGTGTCTGTTTATACAAAGAAACTTACTTCTTTATTATTTGTTTATGTATCAAATAAAATATATAACGATATTGAGTGTACATAGGATCTTCCAGAAATCTTTTAACATAGGAGAGTACTCAATGAGACGTAGTAAAAGTATAAATATTTATTCAAAGTCAAAGTCAAAATATCATTATTCAAGTAGGCCTATTCCAGCACTTTCGAATCGTCAAATATAGTTGTTTTTTTCGTATATTATTTAAATGAATGACTAATGATAATAATAATGATCGACTTACAAATTAAAGTCTCACAGGAACCCTCGTAGGTTCCTGCGCACCCTGATCTGAGACGAGCCCACAAAAAACTCAGTTGGGTGTACGTTTCTTTTTGTAATCATCATTACAATGTATATATTTTAAATTTATTCTATATTCATTCACTCCCACGTCCTTTTGTCTTCTAAGTATTCCTTCAAATTATAGAATGATTTCTCAATTAGCTTCCTTTTAATGAAAGATTTAAATTTGAGTAAATACTCAGCGACATCTTTGTAACTTCTTCTGGGAGCTTGTTAAAGAAATGTATACTGTTACCCTTGAATGACTTGTCAATTTTATGTAGCCTACTAGAATTTACAGCAATTTTATTTTAATTTTTTAAGTTATATGAGGTGCATTCACCTTTTGTCGTAAAGAAGTCAATATTTTTATGGACGTACAACAAGTTTTCTAATATTTATACGCCGTGAACTGTCATTATTTTCTCTGCTCCGAATTTGTTTCTTAGCGACTCTCTTGGACCCATATTATAAATCGCACGAACAGCCCTTTTCTGCAGCACAAATACTGCATCTATATCAGCAGCACTACCCTAAAGTAAAATACCATATGACATAATGCTCTGAAAATGATTGAAATAGACCAGTCAGGCAGTTTCAACGTCCGTATGACGGCGATTTTTTTTACCGTGTAAGTCGCAAAGCTGAGCCTGTTCGTTAGACCGCTTATATGGGGCCCCCACTGTAGTTTACTATCTAACGTAATACCTACGAAAGCAGTACTATCTAGCAGATCAAGTTCCTCATTATTAACTTTAACAACGATTTTCATTTGTTTTACGTTTGGCAATGTGAATTTAATACATTTTGTTTTTTTCCTGTTGAGAAATAAATTATTCGCTTCAAATTATTGTACAACTCTATTGAGAGAATTGTTTACGTCGTCAAAATCTGTTTGTTCTTGTGTGACTTTGAATATTAGAGAAGTGTCATCAGCAAACAAGACTATCTCATGATCGTCCTTGACAAAATAAGACAGGTCATTAAAGTAAATAAACAAAAATGGTCCTAATATCAAACACTGTGGGACACCTAGTTTTTTTATAGACCCTTCTGAAAGCTTTCCGTTAACACAGACATTTGGTTAAATAGGAACTCATCAGGCCAAACGCTGTGTCTGTAATGCCATAGTGGCGTAAATTCCCGGTGAGAGTTTCGTACTGGACACAATCGAAGGCCTTAGACAAATCGCAGGAAACACCAAGCGCATCTCGTGATACCTCCCAGGCCTTGTAAATAACTGTACACCAGCATCGGTTGTTGAACGAGCTCAAGTAAATCCAAATTGCTTACTATGTAATAGAATATTTTTTACAAATGTAGTAGCAATTGGTTCAATATAATTTTCTCGAATACTTTAATGAAAGTCGGAAGAACCGATATTGGTCTAAAGTTAGAGGGTCTGAAGTACTGCCCGACTTGAACATTGGCATAATTTTACTGTACTTCTACTACTACTGTAAGTCAGGAAATCTTCACAATTTCAGCCATGTCGGGTGCCAGGATGTCAATTAATGATCTTGCAAGGTTTATAGATAGACCCCATAAAACATTTGTTTTTTTATTAGTGATTAAATTAAATGACTTAATAACGTCCGAGCTATCAACATGGCTGAATTTGAAAATATTATAACATTGGGTCACGCCACAAGCCAACTAAGATAAAGCAGTGGATAGTGATGAGTTCAGAGATTTAGTGGTCGTGATAGGAGCGCAAGTGAAGAAATCTTCAAATTTATTAGCAACCTCTGAATCCAATGAAATGTTTTTATTGTCAATTTTAAAATTGAATTCATTAAGACACGAGGATGTTTTTCCTGTTTCTTCGTTGAAAATCTTCCATGTTGTTTTAATTATATTACCACTATTTTTAATTTTAGATTTGTGACTTAGCCTAAACCCCTTTTTTTTTAAATCTTTAGAAAATTATCTTATAAAATCTCGGAATTCATCACTAGTGTCATATTGACAGCTCATCATACAGCTCATATAACTTTTGCCTACTTTTATGTAGATCAACTGTTGCCCATTCACTGAATGCCAACGTGTCAGTACACATGGCCGATTTACTCTTAAAGATAGAGTTAAAAATGTTATTAAATTTATTAAAAGAACGATTGTATACTTCATAATAATACCAGTTTAAAATTAGGTTTGCTCTCATTCGATCTATACGCTCAGTAGTAATTGGAACATAATCAATTTTACGATTTTTCACTGTTTTATTTATAGAAAAGCGAATGAGTTGACCACAGTGATCAGAATCTAAATTAGAAATGATAATATAAATATTACTTTACGTATTTTTCAGTGAACGAAAATATGGTGAGGAAACTGTTCCTCCTGTGAGCAGTATGTGTGTAGCCTAACAACCCATTGTAGAGTAGGTGTGGTGGGTCTAAGGTCTAATTATCCTCTTTCCTATGAGTGCCTCCGCTTATGCTCAGTAGTGCCGTCTTTTGGAAGGAGGATCTTGGGTCTTCTTCTGCGGGTATTGTTATGGTGGAGGCAATCTCACATCGAGCAGTGGTTATGTAGCGCCGATCCTTCTCGTTTAGACTGGTGCAGGTACTGATTGCTTTAGCAAGTACTTGCACCAGATAGTTGGAAGTGAAAACTCGCCCGCCTATCACTAATGTGAAGCTTTTCAGGAGTGAGAGTGGTTGGTGGGCGGTATATTTTTTTGTGAGAACATCATGTCACAGAAGGAAGCGTCAGAGAGGGAGAGGGAAGCCGCAGCTGAGGCCGCTTTTTTATCCGTAGGAGGAGACTATCCTTGAGAGTAATATTGAACCTCTGGTGCCCCTGTTCTGGATGTGGAGAGTCCCGCTGTGTTTTAGTGGCTATTCTGCTCTTCAGCAAGTCCCATACTCCTGGTTGAGGGCATAGCATTCAGCCGGGGCACGTAAATGTGTTTTTCAGAAAACAAACAAAAAAGGGTCATAATAGGCTGCTACTTACCTTACCTTATGACTAATAGTATTGCATTACTTTATTTTTGCACTTACAGTATCGAATCTTATACAAGAATTAATTAACCCTGAGGTCGATAATGGCTTAGTTGATACCAACGAAATAAATAGTTGTGACGATTTTGCTTGCTCGATGGGATGTCGTTCAATTGGATACCCTGGAGGAAGCTGTTTTCTTGGCAAATGCCGTTGTAATCCTAAAGGTATGCATATAATACTAGCTAACTACGCCTGCGTACACTTAAATGTAGGTCTTAAAGTACAGTAACTACTAGTTGACATGTAACGATAGTTCTGTCTCATCTCTGGGCCTCTAGACAAGTTACTTTTGAAGATTGCTAACGCTCAAAAAATATATGGGAATGACGTTTCTTATCGAAACTAATCGAAAAATTAAACGTCATCCCCATACATTTTTTGAGCGTTAGCAATCTTCGAGAGTAACTTGTCTACGGGCCCAGGTAAGCAGAAATATAAGCATCTCATTCTTTTTGTCATAACGTGTATTATCTATTTCGCTCCTCGGTAAGTGTAGAGATAACACCAGACAATAGAAAAACAAAAAATAAATCAGTCACAAAGTGTGCGTTAGTAACGGTGCGGGGGTCGCGCGAAAGTCGCTTTTTTTTGTGGTATTTTAGAAACTTAGAGTGTTTATAAGAGATTATTTATGTTTTTAATTATATAAATGATGTGAATAACAATGAAAACCCTTAAGTTATACTTTCATAATTAAGATATGAGCCTATAAACACAAGATTGACTTTTTTCACTATTTCAAAGTTTAGCGCGACATGACGTTACACCAGTCATAATTTAAATGATAAGATAACATTGTATAGTTTAACTATGGGCAAACATAAAAATCGTATTATTTGGTAGTCTTTCAAGAACCACTTTAGCGTCATTCGACCCGTGGGGCAATCGATGCAAAAACGTCCGTGCGTGCTAATATATCCACTTTAATGAAATGCATGCATCTAGAGTCACGGTGGCATAGTGGTGCCATGTGTGGACTCCAGTTAATTAAACCATAGAAGAATGCGAAAGCTGAACTCCTGGTGTCTCACCCAAGGATGTAGAGGGTTTTAGTGGGTACTGCGAGGTTTCTATCCAAGTCCCAAACTCCTGACCGGTCGACAGTTGGGGTTAGTGCGTAAATTGCATTCACAGAATAAAGGAACCGTTAAAAATAATGAAATTCATGTGTTTGAATGTTCTTTCCAATGTATCATAGTCTCTATAGGTGGTGGAAAAAAACATGAGGTGACTTGCTTATCTGTGGAGTAATTCTGGGATATGTGGTGGGTCTAAAAAACCGTGTCTCCTATGAGTTTGAAATCTGTGCTTAACAGTGGGAAGTTAATAGTCTGCTACATACTTTAAATTTATTAATTTCGTAAATTTTTTCAGTTGCTGGATACAAATTTAACGGACTAAAATCGTTAGGAGGCTGCGAAGCAATGCCATGCAGTAACATGTGCCGTCGATTGCATTACTTCGGCGGTTGGTGTCGATTTGACAGATGCGAATGTTTTTGAATGTAATAATCATTAATTAAAAAATGGTGTAAGCTTATCACCATACGACAGAAGTGAAAACTTCATCAAGGCGAGGTTATAAATATGAGATACAATATTTTTTTGTTTTATTACATTAATAAGTGAAGCTTAAACTTTGTACCCCTTTCTACGAAAATTGCGTCGACGGAGGAGTATGAAATTGACATATACTTATAGTTTATATGGATGAGAAGTGCATCATGAAAATATATTGTTTTAATTATGCATAAAAATACATTAAATCAGTATAGTTGAAAAGTTTAGTTACTTTTAAATATTTTATTATAATCATAGAAGTGTAACACTACTGCACTCCAAATTTTCAACAGTACATGTATAAGATGCAATATTTTATTTTATAATCATAGTTTCTGACTCAAAATTTGCATATACTTTTTTTAAATGAAGATCTTAACTAAAGAAAAGTAAATGCCTTTTTTAATTCCCTATATCGCCCATTCATGTGACACAAACTTCTGTCTCTAAGGCGTTATATCTATGTAACAGATAGATGCAATATTTGTGCTGCAGAAAAGGGCCGTTCGTGCGATTTACAATATGGGTCCAAGAGAGTCGCTAAGAAACAAATTCAAGGCAGTTAACATAATGACAGTTCACTGCGTATATATATTAGAAAACTTGTTGTATGTACATAAAAACATTGACTCTTTTAATAAAAAGAGTGAATGTACATCATATAACTTACGAAACCAAAACAAACTTGTTATAAATTCTAGTAGGCTGCATAAGATTAACAACTCATTTAAGGGTAACTGTATACGTTTCTATAATAAACTCCCACAAGACGTTCTAAAGATGTCAATTAATAAATTCAAAGTCTTTGTTAAAAGAAAGTTGATAGAAAAATCGTATTATAAGTTGCAAGATTACCTAGACGATAGAAACGCCTGGGAGTGAACGAATTGCTCTAATTTTAATTAAAATATAGTAAACTAATATGTTATTGTAATGATGATGGTAAAAAAAATACCCGACTGAGTTTGTTGTGGGTTCTTCTCGGATCAGGGCGCGAAGGAACCCTCGTAACTTTAGATTTTAGCCGATCTTGAGTACCATCATCAGATGTATATTAGAATCAGAGTGTGGAAAAAAAATATAGTTTGACGATTCGAAAGTGCTGTAATATGCCTACTTGAATGAAGATATTTTTGATTTGATTTGATTTAACAGAATACCTCAAAATCAGTTTGCACAGTCAAATTTGCACAGAGATAAAAAGTCAATACTTTTGATTAAGGTGAACTAACCGAAACGTCTCAATCTAATATTTCTAAAACATCCCGTTCTCTAAAATCTGTCACGAGTCCAGATCTTGACAAAGTAAAAATTTGATCTGCTAAATTTTTTTTGTTGGTAATCGAAGCTAGCAACTAATGACGCCGTTATTTATTAAAACCACAACGAAATTAAAACGTCTTTGTAACAAAATTTACTAGACTAAAGAGATTCTGTTCGGAAGCAGAAACCATTGATCTAAGCAAACACTGACTTAAGTGCAGATCAGGTCAAATTTGTAAATATTATTTAGTAAATTAGCCCTCTCGGTAATCGTACCTAACGTTTTTGTAACGAAAGATTCTTATCGGAACCAGGAACCATTTTATCGAACAAAGCGCTAACTTCTTCGCTAACACTTCTGCTGACGAAGCAGGAAGTTACACTATAAAGTAAACGAGGTTGTTATCATTTCTTCTATTTCTTATAATTTTGAAGCGTCTTTGTAACAAAATTTACTAGACTAAAGAGATTCTAACCGGAAGCAGCGAATGATCTAGCAAAACAGATTCGTGGGAAAACATTGGTACTCGTATATGACTTAAGACCAGATCTAAATAAATTTGTAAATATAAATTCTTAAATTAAATGTATTTCTTAAAGTGGCCTCTCGATAATCAAACCTAGAAACAAATGCGGTTATTATTTCTGCTTAAATAATATTATAATCGCAGTGAAAATATGACGTTTTTGTAACAAAATTAACTAGAATAAATAGATTGTAACTGGAAAAGGGAACCATTTAACCTAAAAAACGGTAATTTTATCGCTAACACGTCTGCTAACGAAACAAAAGCTTGCCCTATAATCTAAACGAGGCTGTTATAGGTCTGCAGGACAACGTACATACGTGTCTTAAGACCAGATCTAGAGAAACTAGCAAATATTGTCTCCTCAATTTGTAGTGTCGTTTATCGAATCTAGCACCTCTGCTAACGAAGCAGGAACTTACACTATAACCTAAACGTGGCTGTTATTATTTCTACTATTTCTATAATTACATTGAAAATGAAACGTCTTTGTAACCGAATTTACTAGAGTAAAGTGATTCTGACCGGATGCATGAACCACTTGATCTAACAAAACAGTTCCGCGGGAAGACGTGCGTACGTGACTCACATTAAGTTAGGGTAAGTTTTAATTAGCGGCCTGAATTCAAACTAAGTTAATTAACAAACTAAGAAGCAACCAGAGTTAAAGAAGAGCAGAATTATTATGATCTAGAAACGTTTGTGTTTTAGATATCATACTTTTATAATTGCAAAGTTAATTCGTGGTGTAATTAACAATTTGTTTATAATTTACCTTGAGTCAGTCAGTATCAGTTCATTCATACAAACATAGAGTAGAATAAGTTTAGATTGTGTGTTATTTCCAAGTGCAACTAAAATCATATCCAAATATTTATAACCTTTAAAAAAAACAATTCAATATTACAACATGCCTTGTACATGATACGTCTGAATTTTTTTCTTAAAGAAGCACAAGATCCTGATGCATGTGTCAGAAATTGAGCAATAGTCAGTGAATTAATAATATGTTCATAACTAAATATTTTTTTTTATATTTAATATTAAATATGATTTCATAATAAAAGTCAATAACTAAACTAAAATATTCTTTAATTCCAGTAAACTCAATAAATTTTCTTGTCAAAGGCTCTGCCACCAGTTGGGAACCTAGCTGACTGTAGAGAAGAATCCGGCAAGAAACTCTATAGTCTTTTACTCTTTTTTTATCCATATTATATTTCATATAAAATACAATTGCATCTTGAACATCTGTTATTATTGAATATAACAACAAATAACACACAATTATCATTATGACATATTAATAAAACAAAAGTTTTAATTTAAAGAAATACACTTAGCTTTGTATCACAGAGTAGCCCGATCTAACGACACAACTAACTTAAAACACAATAACTGGTAGCTAACGTTGATTAAAAACTGAGAACTCGACTAACTTCTGCGATATAGCTCTATTTATTACTTTTTACCATTACGGCAAAACTCCAATAAGAGCGTTTGCTGCCAAAAATACATTTGTTAATTATCGTATTTATTAAGAAACTACCATTCCCTGTTAATTTTTAACAGTTACAATTAATGTAATTAAAGTAATTCTAATCATTTATGAAATAATAGAAAGATTCTATAACAAATGGGCATCGATTACAAAGTTTACAAATTCTCCAATGGGAAGGTCTTCGTGAAGGCCATTGTTTCTAAGAATACGATTTAGTCAAATGACGAACGGTAACCATTATTAAAAATATTGATTTATATGAAATATATCACAAATTATTTTATTTTATATTAGTTATTACGTGCATGAAAGTTTCTACGATAACCTAAAATATAACGTTATTTTGTAATTCATCTTGATATATTTTATATTTTTTGAAGTAAAACTTCTTTTATGAGGGTAAAATTTTTACAGCTGAAACACTTGATTAGCGTCACGAAGTCGTGCAGCGTTTTTATGCTAATTCGTTTAAAGGTTAGGTATTTTTAATATTTACAAAGAACATGTGTCATTTTAATTTGCCACTCGTCATTTGATAACTTAAAGTACTATTTCTCATAAAACATAAAGATAAAAATATTTCAAAAATTAAAATCTTCAAAAAGTTTTAGATGTATATAAATATAAACAAGACATAAAAATTACTTTGCCAAAGAAGTTTCATTTCTGACGTGTGTACTTTGTACGTACGCACTTTTAACTTTTTTTTTGACTAAGGACTGTCCATCATTAAATATAACTTGGAATTATGTAGTCAGTGAAAAGGCGAGGGAATCACCTTAAACCATATTATTAATTCAATGAGAACGCGCGGGGGTAATGACGCGAAAGCTATGTCGAATATTCCATATCAGTTGAACGATCGCGAATAGGATGGGAAATATCGGAATGCCGACGCGGCGGTATTCCCTCACTAGTTCATATTATACCGACCTTAATTACACGAATCTCACCTACCCTCATTCTTGAACGTGACTTCATTACAGCGGATGTATTGAATTTAATATATGGATGATGGAAATATTTCAACGTTATTATTTTAAAGCAGCACTTCACCAAAATCCACTTTATCGATAACTTTGCTAACATATAATATGGAAAATAGATTAAAAATGGTATTAAAGAATATAAATACAAATACCTATACATATACTCCTACATACAAAGAAATACATGCATGTATATACAAAATAACTGCCTCATTGGTCTAGTGGTTAGCATGTTCCACCACAGACATGAGGTCCTGGGTTCGAGTCCCTGGTCGGGCCAATCGATATTGAGTTTTCTATTAAGATTTTCTCAATATTTGCCCGAAGTTGGGAAGTTGGCGGTGTGATCCACCCCCGTGTCTCGGAGAGCACGTTAAGCCGTCGGTCCTGTGCCTGATCTCTCTCCGGTCGTGTCGGATTCCCGTCGGACTATGAGAGTGAAGGAATAGAGAGTGCACTTGTGCACTATGCCTGCCAATCCGCAGTGGAGCAGCGTGGTGGGTCTATGCTCTAAAAATCCACGCTCCTCGGAGTGAGGAGGCCTGTGCCCAGCAGTGGGACGTTAAAAGGGTTGCTACATACTTACTTACTTATGTACAAAATAAAGATGCACATGTTTTATACGCAAAAAATAGCAAAACTGTGCTTAAAAAGAAAAAACCGAAGTTAAACCTGAAAAAAGTAAAGTAAAGCTGTGGTAAAGCTGAAGAGTTTGCTTGCTTGAATGCCCTTCCTTATCTGAGGAATCACAGATCTGGTTTGAAAAATTCTTTCAATGTTTTATAGGTCATTTATCCAAGGAGGCCATCAAGTCTGTATATTATAATGCTAAGACCAATTGGGGCGATGCAACAATAAAGAATGTTTCAAAATCGGGGTGATTTTTCCTTGTGATTGTTTCCGCTGCCTACAATTCAGAAATGGTTAAAGTTTCACAAAAATTATATAGGACCAATTTGTTCCTCTTTAAAAGATCTAAAAAATAGTTCACAACAATAATCGTCTATCTTTTGTGGTTAACACAGTATAATATTTTTATGCTAACCAAATTTATTCCACCTCAGTCTCTGTTATGCAGACGCAACTAGTGTTATTATAATTGTGTATAAAATATTATAAATAATGTATTCATTGTCCGTAATGTACTATTTGGTCTATTGGTTATCATGTTTGACTACAGAAATGAGGTCCTGGGTTCTAGTTCCGGGTCGGGCGAATTCAATAACCGATATTGTTATATTCTTCTTAAAATTAATTATAAAGTTGGGAAGTTAGTGGTGTGCTCCACCCCCGTGCTTCAGAGAGCAAGTAAAGACGTCGTAACTACGCCTAAACTCTATCCGGTTGTGTCGAATTACAGTCACATTGGACTATGAGCGTGAAGGAATAGAGAGAGAAGCGTGATGGGTTTATGCTCTAATAACCCTTTCTTCTATGAGTGAGGAGCCCTGTGGGACATCAATGGGAAAATGGGCACCTACTTACTTTACTTAATCATTAATGTACATTTTCGTCACCATAGATAACGTGAGCCGGCTTTATTTGAACGAGCCTTACAAAGCTGAGTATGCCCACTCAAAACCCACAAAATAGAAGTTTACAGATCAAAAAAGTTCGATTTAAAGAGCTTGTTTCCGTGCAAATGTCCATGATTATCGACTTAACGGAATCCAATCAATTACTGCCGTCAAGTTACGTCATTCAATTAATAAAAGAATCGCTACAGTGTTGGACAGTTTGGCAGTTGTTTGAGACCGTAATGATGGTTCTTAGTAAATTTAACTTATTGATCTTACAGAACCGTCGAAGTTGTGTCTAATTCAAAGAACTCTCATTTAATCAGTTGGTGTAAAATCTACTTCATTTTTGATGTGAAACATCAATAGCGGCGTTTGTGATTGATTTATGCCGTGGCGATTCGTCGCCATGTCGCCTCTCTGCCTACTCGATACAGCGATTTGCCATCTCTCTCGCTGTATCTATATATAATGTATAAAGTGTTATATTTCCTACGTTACATGTAACCTGTGCATTGATTAAACAATATGTTTCTATAGTTTGGAGATTTTTGTTTCTGCTAAAAAAGAGTTTAATTAGTGTGAGCGGTTTCTTGAAGCAGCATGTCTATTAAGTTTTCTAATATATGTTTATTAAACACTTGTATACATATATTCCATTATTATTAATTTTGTCTCATTTCTTAAGGTTGTCTGAAAGATATCGCTTAAAAGTGATAGATCGCCTAGTTTGTGACCCATATAGTTTACTTCAAGTTTACTTTTTATTTAATTTTTAAGCAGATTCGTACATGAAAGCAAATCCTATTATTGTATCGTATAATAATAATTATAATTATGGCAATGTGAACATGGTTCTAGACCACTAAACTCTCTCATTTGTCATTAAGCACGTCCCATATTACCACGGTAGCGGGAATAACACGGGTAACAGCTAGTGTTCAATAATTAATAAAATTGACTTGTCTTGACAATAATAAATTTGAGTGAAATTTTTTGCACAGCTTCTTTATTAGCTGATCGGGTTTTCCCTACTTTCCTGTTTTAAAAGGTGACATGCAAGATATTTTCCGGTTCAATGAACAAGTTAAAATAGTAGCGCTAGTGGATAAAAACCTTGAATTATTCCTAAAGGAAATTCTCCAAACGCCGAGAAAGGATTGGTTCAAATTCGGCGGGAATAAGTTCATTTATTATTCATAATTATGCCCATTGAAAGGGTAACACTAAAGTCATGGGACACCTGGCAGATGTGAAACATCGAAACGTTGAAATATCTTGTACTACCTTACTTGGCAAACTTCGTACCGCCCCAGAAGCAATAAAGGAAAAGCAGAATTATAACGGCAGATGGTTTTAACTTTAATAAATTATGTGGACAAAATATCTTCTTCTTCTTTTAATAATTGGCTTTCAGGTGTGAGAAGGCACATACGATTTCACCTGTGTCACATTAGTTGGAGTAAGGTTTCTGTGATTGCAAACCAAAATTTTTATAATCTACAAATTGTTGACACATTATAATCATTTACCACCACTACTTAAAAAATTAAAAAAATTAAGGGTTGGGGACAACACAATACAGGTGTTCTTCTTCTGTAATTCTGCCAATGTCGGCATAGTTGAGAAGACAGCATGAAGGGGGTTATATAAATTGATTATTACTTCAAAGTAGGAGTGACTTTTCGAAGAGATTGTTCAGTTGCCATATTATGCATGCAGGACAAACACATCAACGCTACAATCAAACAAAACAAATATTAGAAGTATAGACTATGGATATTATCAAGTAAATCGTTAGTGATACCAGTATACCCATATACCATAAGTAAGTTATTTTGATCAGTCTTAAACAACAAACTAAAATACCTTCCTTACAATTTTAAATTATAGCTTTAAATATACTCTTCTGGATACATCTATTGGCCCACCTTAGAGTTTAGGTTTCGATGGCCCCTACCGAAATATTATTGCTAGATTGAACAAAAACTATTGATGCAGTTTTAAACCTGGTACTTTTTACCATCTTTTTCGATCGTAATGTTTTAAATTTGAATTCAGAANGAAAAGACTATCGAATGAAATTATGAATGTGCCAGGTTCAAAACTGCATAAAAACTTTTTGCTCGACCTAATATAAAATTTTATCTAGGACCAAACGAAGCTGAAAATGCAAGGTGGGCCAATAGATGTGTCCAGAAGTATATTTACATAGTAATTTTATGATCATTTGATTGGGGAGTGAGAGGACCGTCTGAAAATTTGTTGGGCGTGGGATATTTTTTGGCAAGATGTCATATAAAAATACAGGATATGTATTACAATTATAAAAGATGTGGTCAAAAGTTTACTGAAGCAAAAAGATTTTCTATTAAAGTTGCGAACAGAAATTGTTGGTTGTCAATATCAAATGTCAAAAACAAATGTAAAAGAAACAAAAGTATTCTTATAAATTGAATTTGATTTCTGAACACCGCAACGAACATCAAACGTTTGACTTTCAAAACCGAAAAATATGAAAAAGACTTTTATATATATATAGACTTGACTTTTATATATAATTTCATTTCTGAACGACTTATAAATTTAATTGAATTTTAAACGACGGAGCGAACATCAAATGTTTGACAGGTAGGATAGTTTCTGAGGGACAGCGAAAATATTCCAAGCATATTTTCATATGTACTCACCTTTTAAACCTTCCTTGGACATCCACAAATAATTCAAAACTAAAATTAGCCAAAACATTCAAGCCGTTCTCGAGTTTTAGCGTAACTAATAACAATTGATTTCTATTTATATAATAGATATATGTTGTAAGTAATTAAATACTACAGCACTAATTCTACTCAGAAGAATACGTGGGCCTTAGTTAGTCTTTCTAAACTCTTTAATTGAGGTGAGGAATGGAGGTACGCCCTCGTGAACCATTATACGGTAGTTTTAAAGAAACATAACCAGAAATTCGTATATAACTCATATTACTTAGGCAAAGTTTTAATTAGCGGCCCGAAATTCAAATGTACTAACAACCATCTTAATTAACTAACTCTGAAACTAATCTAAGCAAGTTAGGAACAAGACTTAGGTAAATTATTATAATTAACGAATATTCACGGCGTTTATCTTAATTTTACAAGCACATTTGTCTTATTGTAACGTTCTTTTACGTATTGAATAAGCATTATATTCACATAATTTAATATTCTTTTATTAATTACGATTGAAAGTAAATATCAGTGTAATAAAATCTTGGAAAACTTTGTAACGCACTGATAAGTAATAAGGTGTTTTAATTTTGCCATTATTGTTAAAAATACATAACTTTACTAAGAAACGTATTTTTTATGAAACTCCCGTTTCATTCAGCTGTACTAACCTAATGGAGCGTAAATAATGCTAATAAAAGGTTTTAAAATATGATTTTGTTTAATCAGGATCGATTTTTTCTTCTGTCCGTCTTCGTTTTCGGAAGCGGTCTCTTAAAACCTTTGTATATAAAAATCAATTGCTGTTTGTTAGTCTCGCTAAAATTCGAGAAAACTGGACTGATTTGGCTAATTTTGGTTTTGAATTAGTTATGGAAATCCAGTAGTTTAAAAGGTTAGTAAATATGAAAAAATAATTGAAATATAGTTAAAACAGCAATTGCGCTTTCACTTAAAAACTATTCCTATCCGTTTAACAATTGATGTTCGTCCGGTCGTCTAGAAATTAATTAAACTTAAAAGGCGTTCATGAACAAAATAATTTTGTATGTCAGATTTTTGATGTTTGTCCTGTCATCCAGAAATCACATTAAATTTAAAAGAATGATTTATTTTTTTATTTGTTTTTCACATTTGACATTGACAACCAACTATTTCTGATCGCAACTATAATATTTGAAGGACTTTCAGGAATCTGGTCTATATATTCTGGGAATTTATTAGCAAAGTATTAGTTGAAACTCCCTCAAAGTCAGTTCTCTATATGTATAATGTACTCTAGGTAATAATGTGAACTAAAATCACGTACATTTATAGTAGAGAGTACAATTATTACATATAAAATTGAATCTTTAAAAGGGTGTTAATTCGTTCATTAGCTCTTTTACGTAAGACCAAACGATATATAGATTGTTTATAGCAACAGAGACCAGGATTATAAAGAAAATAAGTTGTAATCAATATCGGAAAGCCTTTAATTTAAATTCCATCCAGCTACAAAGCAGCCTTACAAAATTCCACTAATGAATCAAACCAAATGAGGCGTTAATTTCATTTGGATTTCCTAAGAGATTTTCAGTTAATTAATTAACAGGAATATCAAGATCGGATTTTTATATTAGAATATGATAAGTATATCTTAGGATAAGTTATACTTTTTTTATATAATTGAATTAGGATATTTTCCGTTAATACGTGCTACTTTAATATCATCATCAGTTTTTGAGTATTGGACTTTGAATTTGAAAATTATTAATATTCTATAAGAAATAGCCACTTCCCCGGTTGATCCATTAACAAGTCTACAAGTAGGCTACTCCGTAGTAGCTAGGTACCTATATCTTTACTTACGTAACGACCATACCTGGACAATATACCAATAGACAATAAAAAAGCTAAGCAGCCCTGTAACACCCCACTCTGGAGTACCAGCTTTCTCACTTATAGGACAGACGGTTTTTAGACCATAGATTTACGCCGATGGTGTATGTATTGTGATTGGTTACAAATGCCTCAGAATTCCTCCTCAGGTTTCCTCACGATATTTTACTTCATCGAACATCCCAATAGATTCTTTTTATAAAGATTAACTTAATGCTGCTTGCCTAGGATTCCAACCTGCCACACTTCTGAACAAGAATTCTCACCAATTCTGTGAACAAGATTTCTCACCGCTTCTCTCTTCAAAAATTCTCAACACTTCTCTGAACGAGAACTCTCACCATTTCTCTCAAAGAAAATTCTTGCCGTTTCTTTGAAAGATAACTCTTGCTACTTCTCAATGAGAACAGACACCGAGACCTAAAAGAGAAGTCTCACCACTTCTCTCAACGAAAAGTCTTACCGCTTCTCTGAACGACAACTCTTACCAATTCTCTCAATTAGAAATTATACCACTCCTCTCAAAGAGAAGTTTCACCACTTCTCTCAATGAAAACTCTTACCGCTTCTCTGAAAGAGAACTCATAACACTTTTCTCAATGAGAATTCACACCACTTCTCTGAACAAAAATCTCACCACATCTGTCAACGAAAACGATCACCGTTTCTCTGAACAAAATATCTCAATACTTCTCTGAACCAGAACTTTCACTATTTCTCTGAATGAGAATTCTCACCACTTTTGTGAACGAGAACTCTCAACACTACTGTGAGCGTGAATTCTCTATACATCCCTAAACGCGAAGTCTTAGCACTTCTCTTAAAGAAAACTCTCGACACTTTTCTGGACGAAAACTCTCAACACTTCTCTGAACGAGAACTCTGACTACTTCTCTGAACGAGAATTCTCACCACTTCTCTAAACGAGAACCCTCTATCAAATAACCACAGGTCTCACCACTCATGGCTTTGTTGGCTTTTTATAATACTGGCAAAAATCAAACTGGCACTTTTAGTAACCGGTAAACATGCTATAAAATATATCCAGTAAGTGTCTATAATTAATTTAGCGAAACCCCAGTAATTCTGTACGACTGCTACCCTCAATTACTGTTAAATCAATTTAACCATGTTGGAACGTGAATTTATCACACTCGATCCGCGTCTAACAACGCAAAGCGCTTAATTAATCGGAAACTACTGAATTGATTTCTTACGTGTGTAATAAATACTTCAATAATAACATTGTATTCATTAGTTAATTACATTTTGTGTGTGAATTGTCTAGTAACTTAGTGACAGTCATAATTAAATTTAATTTTTCTTAATAATAAAGTCAAAGATTAAAGAGAATAAACAGTAAACTCAATATCGATATTTGCTCTCTTTGTTTTTTTTCCTTGGGAAATGCTTTTGCGCATGTCAGATGAAGGTGACCTCCATCCGACAGTGTGGGACTCGCTGGCTGCACCAGGATACCTATTAAAACCCAGCGGAACCCTCTTCATCCGTACGCTGGTAGCCAGATGTTCGCTGATGCATTCTACTCTGGCACTCCGGATAAATCCGACTCAAAGGTTCAAGGAATGGAAAGCAAACTTGCGCCTTTGGAAGAGCACCGACCGCAATCTCCTTTTCCCTTTCTAATGCCTCCTTCTGCAAGATGACAGACTCACAAAAGGAGGACACAGCTTTCCAACATGACTCCCCACCGAGCATAGATCTTATGTCTGTAGCCAAACAAGCTGACCACTAAAGCAATGAGGTAGTCTAATGACGTTAAAAATCGATCAACCATTAGTGCCTTTAACGTTATACAAGTTTTTTTACGGTTAAAATTGAATAACAGAATTTCAAAAGTAATTAGAGCCCAGCTTCCATAAAACTCCTCAGACAAACAGCCGATAATCTCCTGGACAAACAATTGGAATTCAAATTAAACTCAAATTAAATAATAGTCGAAATTTAATACCTTCGTTTATTTATCTTGGCAAAGTGGAAGCGTTAACAGGCACCCATTCCGGGTTCCGAGCAAATCACTTCAAACCCACTTCATCAATCGTACGCCGGTACATTAATTTGTAATTGAAAACAAATAATCAGGGGTCCGATGTTTGTACGATTCCAAGATGTAATTAATAACGGCCCATCGGCCTTAATGTATTATCTCAACATTGTAATAGATCACTATTGTTTGCTGGTATTACTCTTTTGATAATACCAGAAAACTGTTTACACTTTTGGAATGCCTGATTGGTCTAGTGTTTGACTACAGACATGGGGCATGAGGCCTGTGTCTTGCGAATTTCAAAAGCGATAACCCTTATATTGCCCATGTTATCTAGCGGTTGCCTAGGCCGGTTGGTTGACAGTGCTACTGCCAACTACTAGTTAACATGATACGATAGTTTTGTCTCAACTCGGGCAATCAGGAATATAAACATCTCTTTCTTTTTTAAATCATAATGTGTACTATCTATTTCGCTTCTCGGTAACTCTCATAATAAAATATGCGTAGAGATAATAACAGACAATAGAAAAACAAAAAATAAATCAGTTACAAAGTGACCGTTACTAACGGACCGTTACTAAACACAAAAGTTATAATATTTGGTATTCTTTTGTGCACGTAAAAGTCCAAAGAGCCACTTTAGCGTCATTTTACAAGTTTAAAAGTGCGGGCAATTTACAGGGGCCAATAAAACGCAGCCGGACAATCTAAGGAATAAAGAGTTTTCTGATAAGAAATTTATATATTATAAAAGAAATATATTTCCAAAGTTGGGAAGTCATCGGCGTGCTCCACCCTCGTGCCTTGTAGAGCACGTTAAACCGTCTGTCCTGCGCCAGGTCTCTTTCCGGTCATGTCGGATTCCCGTCACATCGGACTATGAGAGTGGTGGAATTGAAAGTGCGCTTGTGTACTATCCTGCCTACAGTAAAGCAACGTGGTGATCCACCGATCTATCCTCTAAAAACTCTCTCTCCTATAATTGCCTCCACACTCTATATACAGCAGTGGGGCCTTAAAAGGTTGCTACTTACGTTACCTTAATTAGTATTTTGTGTTTCTAAAAGTATACATATTTTATTGTAGATATTAAAGTGAAAATCTACTTTGGTGCATTATGTAATTTTATATTGTATATAAAATTAATGTAATACGGAATTGTAAATCTTCAAAAAGATCTATAAATAAAGTCGTAAATAATATATATTTATTTCTAAAAGATAACCCACAGTAACCATTTTTACCTTTTATATATAATAAATAATAATATGTGTTATTTACCAAGCTGTTTTATATAATACAGTATCCAATAAAATACATTATATACTTTGTATATACTATGTAGATCAAAACTGCCTTTAATAGATTTCAATAAAATGAATATCTTAAAAGATATGAGAGATTTAAAAAACGGAGTAAGGTTGCGCGGTTCAGCTAGTTATTTTAAAAATATACAACAAGAAATTACTTTATATTTTGTATTACTATTCTCATACTAGCTGAATCTGCGACTGTGTGGAATGATTTTTTGGTAGAATTTTCATTAATTGTTTTATAAATAAGAAACATACCCGCACTACCATTAATGAAGGTGGAATTTCCTAAAATTTACTTTTGATAGGTTCCATTATGTCAAAAAAATTCTGGTCAAGTTTTATATATCATTAAAGATATAAATAGTTTGTTAATGTGAAGCTTGAACTGTTTTTTAACGTGAAAATTTGAATGTTTTCATTAACATCCCCGTAAGCCCCCTAGCTAATAAAATTTCGTAAAATCCGTTCTTAGCTGACCTCTACTCGGAAAAAGGAATACTCCTACTACATTTCGTGTCTCTATGCCTTATGGTTGCCAGATATCGTGATGAGTCAATAGATACCTGGATATCTCTTTTATATATATAGATTACACCAAGAATACATTTATTTTTATGCTTTATATGTAAAATTGTGACACCCATTATCCGAATGTTAATTCACGAAATTTCAGGCAAATCTTTTAATTTCTTACAAATAAAAGCCCTTTACTGTGATTTCATTTGAGGATATGTGATGATACAAACTAAAGTTTTAGCGTATGAATTATTGCCTTTGCTCAAAAATGACTAGAAACAGCCGAAACCAGACCTACAAAAGAATTGCTTAAATCTGCTTTTCCCTGTGACCTTTTTAGAAAAATGCGTACTCATATACAGTATTTACAGAAAAATATTCAATTCAGGGATAGATTATTACATATTCATTAAGTTTTTTATAAGCGAGCAGGACTATTTTTACCTATTTTATGCAAAATATCACTTTACTGATTGTGGGGCGTTTCCTGGAGCGCTCCAATTACAGGGGTCGAGGTTGCTGTAAATAAAGACACCTGAGACTTCGCAATATTAGACGGTGTACTGGAACTAAGTTTATATGGTTATAATGACGTGGTGTATTTTCCTTTAAAATTGGTCAAATGATCTTTGTTTACAGAAATAAGGTAATGGGTTATTAAGTTTTCTATTAAAAGATTTTTTCAATATTTACCCGCAATTGGGAAGTTGGCGGGATATCGGAGACCACGTTAAGTCCTGCACTTTGCTCCGGCCGTGTCAGTGTCACATCGGCCTATGAGAGTGACGGAATAGAGAGTGCACTTATGTACTATGCCTATCAACTCGCAGTGTACCAATTTGATGGGTCTATGCTCTAAAAACCCTCTTTCCTATGAGTGAGTAGGCCTGGTTACCTTTTTTATTATAAGTTTACACTTTCCTTATGTAAATATGTTTTTATTCATAGATTAATTAGTAATAATTGAGGTTAACAAGATTCTTGAACTTGACACATGATATTAATTATTATCAATAATTGTAAAGAGTCTCATACATTGATAACCCACGTAAAATGTTTAGAGATTTTATTATCGTTATATAGTTTAAAAAATCCATACTAGACGCAAGAATTGAGTGTATTTTTAGAAATTAAAACTTCTTTAGCATCGTTGTGATTCGAAAGTCGATAAAACGAAAAAGGGGCAGCGAAAAGAGACACAGTCATAAGATTTAACGTGGGATGATATAAGATGATACAGTCTAAGGCGGTAGCGTATTAAAATTTTTGAAAGTTTCACTTGTGCCACGTGTGAATTGCACACAAGTTTTTTGAAGTGAAACTTCTTTCGGCGCGTAAAATTTTATACGCATGAAACATCTGAATAACGTAACGAAGATGTGCAGCGTTTTTTATGCCTAACCTTCAGACGACTTACGTTTGAAATTTAGGTAGTTTTAATATTTAATTTGCCACTCGTCATTCAATAATGTAATATATTTTTCGTTCCTTAAAATTTTTCATTAAATTAAAAAAGAATTCAAAAACAAAATTTAGTTAATAATTTCTAATATTGACAAAATCACGTGGCATTTTTATTTACAATCGTCATTTAAGATTTCAATAAATTATTTTTATTCATTTTCAACACTTTAATATGCACCACACAAAGTAATTATATATTAGGAAGGAGATTTAGTTAAGAGTTTAAAGGTAGGTGGTGAGAATAATAAATACACTACTTCAAACATAAATTTGTCTGAAAATAGAATACACATATAAAAATAAAATACATAAATAAACTGACATCCAAAGTGTCATCCGAATAGTGTTTATTTGATATAGTGCTGTGTAAAAAGGTTTCTTTACAAAATCTAGTATTATAAATACTAGATTTTGTAAAGAAACCTTGCTATAAACAAAAATACAAATAGTCCAACATCGAAATTAATCATTGATCTTAAGTTATAAAACACGGTAGAAAACAAAAACTTACAGATACATACACACACTCTCTCTCTCTCTCTTTCATTCGCTTTCGCGCTCTCTCTCTCTCTCTCTCTCTCTCTCTCTCTCTCTCTCTCTCTCTCTCTCTCTCTCTCTCTCATTCACACACACACACACACACATACACAAAAAGTGGTTTGCCTTATTATTTAAGTTCGCTTTACTCTGTTAATTTTTATTTATGTAAAGAGACGTAATCTGTCATCTGTCGGAAATATAAAGTCTTACATTTGTATAAATATAAACAAAACTTAAAAATTGGCTTACCATAGAAGTTTCACTTCTGACATGTATTCTTTGTACGCATGCACTTTTTTCGAATATTACCTATATTCGAAAAAAGTGCATGCATACTTGTTCGTAGACTGCATTGTTGGTCTAGTGGTTAGCGTGTTCGACATGAGGTCCTGGATTCGAGTCCCGGGTCGGGCCAATTCAAAAATCGATATTGAGTATTAAGACTCAATATTTGCCCGAAAGTGTGTAGCTGGCAGTGTGCTCCACCCCCGTGCCTCGGAGAGCACATTAAGCTGTCGATCCTGGCGCTTGGTCTTTATAGTTATGCTGGAGAGTGAAGGAATAGAGAGTGTACTTGTGGACTATGCCTACCAATCAGAATTGAAGCAGCTTGGTGGGTCTATACTCTAAAACTGAAATTCTACTCTAATACTGAATTCAGCAGTGGGTTGTTAATTGGCTTCTGCTTACCTTACTTGTTTATAAGAAACATTGTCGCGTTCCTATAAGTCATAATATCGGTAAACTATATCATTATATTTTTAGTTAGGGATAAATGATTCATTGTCCATTATACCGTCGTTGTTACTACAAAACATTCAATCTTATTCTAATTTTGCAATTTACTGACACCGAAATACAAACTGCTAAATCCACTAGTTCAGGTCAATGGCAATAGTAAATCACTTTCAGCTGATGCTAATTTCTGTGGATATTTCGCCAGATGAATTGCCTGTCCATTGTCTATTCGTTTAACAAATCATGAATAAATCTGTGCTCTAAATCATAGCAACAAAGCAACTTTGTTTTGTGCTATTTATAAATTAATTTCTTCTTTTAAACTGTTAAACGCTTGGAACCTGATGATCAATGGTTCATTGAATCAGGTCACGCAAATATACAAACGGGACCGATATTAATAATCACTGATTCGTCTCCGCCCTGAATATCATAAAAACTATTAAAATATCACAGAAATACACGAAAAACTATGCTGTTTTTAATTTGCAATGGTTAATCTACATTTTTTTAAAGAAACGAAATGAAAATCTTTCTTTTATCGGAAACTTAATTCAACAATAATATAATTTAGCGTGTCTAATGTAATGATTATTGTTTACATAGCTTTAGTAAACTGATTTTGTATTTAAAATTTTATAAAGAGGAAACATTTGTGCTTCTATATGTAAGGCATAAGCTATGTTACTTTATAGAAAAAAAAAATAGAGATCCCTAATAAAAATGCATTAATTTAATCCAAGGTAGGAAAAATTTGGTCTCATAAAATCTGTCATCGTGTGCGTTGGAGAAACTATTGAAGATAGAACAAAAATATGTTCTACAATTTTAAAGAACGTATTAATTCTTACAAAATAGTCCCTGATACCATATGTCCAACTGCTGTAGTTATGCCACTATAAGTACTTTTTTATATTTAAAAAGTTAATAAAATTGCCGATAATAATTAAACCGTAATATTCATACCTCTGTATTAAATAATTCTAATAAATTAAATTTTATTAAAGACCGTACAGACATTCCATTCAAAATGTAATGAATTTTGAAATGTCAATCGAAAGCAAATAATAGCGACCCTTATAACTGGGCCTGCGACTGATGAGTTAGCTCATGTTCTAAGGATACCAATGATACACACCGATATACCTGTAATGTTTTTACTTTTACGAAGCTTAAAACTAGTGGAGCCATTTTAATTACCTCCTTGAAATCAAGAATCTTTCAATACCTGTAGACTAATTTTAAATATGCGAAGTTCAGTATCTGTGTAGATGAAACCGCGGGGTATTGCTAATATTGGATAATTAAAAGAAATGATTTTATTTAATTGATAAAATTTTGTGTTTATAATGTTTAGATAATAGGATTTTGTATACCGTGTGTATTTATTTGGATTTGGAAAATATATCAATAGACCGAATTTTTAATATTTTAAATTGGGTAGCATTTTTAATACTGATGGTGTCTCAAAGGGCCAGTCTGGGTGTGTATGCAACACTTATGTATGGTAGTGAAAGTTGATTATGGCAGAAGAGTCACAAAAGTAAAATAAATGCGGTATTGATGAGAGCGTTGAGAAGTATGAATGGATTAAAACTGAGTGACAAAGTAAGAAATAGTGTGATAAGATAACGTTGTGGTATAAAAGAAGACGCAGTGACTAAAATTGAGAAAGGTATGCTTAGATGGTTTGGGCATGTAAAGAAAATGAATGAAAGGAGACTGACAAAAACGATTTATGAGTCAAGTGAATGCGAAAGTTGCAAGGGGAAGACCACGGGGAACAGGGGGGAACGGGCCAGGTCAAGAGTACTCTAAACCGACGAACTTGTAGGTTTAATGAGAATGAAAGAAGCGAAGGAGATATGCAAGATTCGTGGCAAGTGGAAGGCCGTTTTCTCTGCCTACCCCTTTGGGAATGAGGCGTGATGTTATGTAATATGTATGTATGTATTTTAAATAATTTAGGCTAATTATTTTACAAATAATACATATATATATGAACACTTTAATAGCTTATTATTCTGAGTTTCTAGACCAGGTCTGGGCAAATGGCGGCCCGTAGAATTTTGTCTGGCCCGTGAAGCATTGTAGGTATATATTATCATCAAAAACACAAATATTCGTTTTTCTAGAAGATTTTTTTGAAGGAATTTCGTTATTACTTTAATTATAGAAGCAAGTTTTTTGAAGCAGTTCTTAATTTAGTTAAAATTTAATCTTTCCAAAATCTACAATTTTTACGATCAAGTATATTTATTTATATATTTGANTATATATATATATATATAATTATTTATTAATTATTTTATTAATAACATATATTTTGATTACCCCAGGGGTAATCTGAAATATAGGATCCGACATCCTTAACAAGAACTGTCCTTAAAATTAGAAAAAAAAAGCTGGTTGGCCCGAGGTCAAATTTTCATCTGCAATGTGCCCCTCTATCAAAATATTATATTATATATCTCTATATCAAATTTTATTTAAATAGGTTTAGTAGTTTTGGCGTTATAGACAGAGTAACTATGACGCATTTATGAGACCTTTTCGGGTAAGGCTGAGGATTGTTATACATTCTTTATGGTAAAATAAATGAAAACTTAGACTGTCATATCTATTTATATCGAATAAACAGGTTAAAAATAAATTTCTAGTTGTAAAAATGACGAAACTTCCATCTTTTATTAACGTTTTGGAATATTCATTTATGATAATAAAATAAATAAAAACAGTCCTTTTTCTGGCACATATTTCGGTCAATCATAATCGGTTAATTTATAATATTAGTAAGGATTAGACTACCTGTTTGTCTGTTTGTTACGGATCGTCGCCGAAGGTTTTAAATACTCTTATGTTACTAGTTGTTTTGGTAAATATTTGTTTTTTTTTTTTTGTTCAGCAGTGTCGTCAAATTAGCTTTATTAAAAACTTATTTACTTTCCTAATTTATAATTCATTGGTGTTGAAAATAGAGCACAAACAGGCCTATGAATTATTCTTAAATGTATAGATATAAGTACCTTAGAGCATACATTAGGACTATCCAAGTATGAGGTAATATGTATTAAAAAAACTTTGCTTTTTTAGTCTATAACTATATATTTGAAACAAAAACCAGAAATTTTCTACTTAAATATACAATGTTTTAAATAATAACGAATAATTATCAAGGCCTCAACCTTTTTTAAACAATATGTACAAAAATATATTTTACCATGGTCAATTAATATTTTATCAATAACTAATACAAAAGTCGTATTTTTTTGGGTTGACAGCCATTTTAAACTATTTGAATCAAATATATGTAATCATAATAATTTAATACGATTTTATTTATAAAATATTAACGAGAAAGAAGTAATTTATTATTGGACAAGATTGAACTATGAATGTCCTATTATATTTGCTAATGATAGTTTAGACTAAAGAATAAAAGGAAAGAAACCCTGGTTATCCATTAAGTACTAATATTTTTTATTATTTATTTTTCAATAATAAACAATTGGTTAGTTAGTTATACAGTGGATTACAAAATACTTAACAGAGGATTTAATAAATACATTTAGAAACAAAATTATTACTGCTTAATTCAGTATAACACTGAATTTAATAGGGTTTTTTCTGTAAGATAATGACAAATGAGTTACTATTGTATTTTTTAAATGACTTTGTCTGTTATACTAAAGGCAGTTACACCCAGTTAGGGTACAGTATCCGCCTAAATGTCTTCCCATTCTTCTGCAACTTGAACTGCATTCCCAAGACGTACAACGTGGTATATTGGGTCTGGGAGTAATTAATTGCCTTTTCTGGAGGACGTGGACGGGATCTGTAAATATAATGACAGTTAATGGTTAAGGAATGAAAGAATGAATGCTTTTGTATCATATATATATATATGTCGGAGAATTGACTCTGTCCACGCCGATAGATGGCGCCAGCGTTCCACAGATATCTGTCCTCCGACATATATATATATATATATATATATATATATATATATATATGTATATATATATATAAACACAAAATCTAAAATCTAGATGGGAGGCTTCAGTCCTTACCACCATAGCCGCTAAGCAAAAAAAAAAATCCTTCCTGTACGATGCCGTGTAGAAAAAGAAAATTGCCTTTTTATAGAGTTCAACTTTTCTTTTTACTTTATTGCTAAAGGTCGTGCTTGCTCTGATGGCTGCATGGACTAGCTACTTCAATCTTTCTCTGTCTTGGGCTTCTTTTACGGCTTTTGGAAGGACGAGTCCTATTCTACGCTTTATTTGGTCGGACCAATGGATAGGTGACCGACGCCTTCGTCTTTTTCTTTCAAGCCTTCCTACTACAACCAGTTTGTTCTGTTTATCTGACTGTCTCTGGGCGATGTGAACAAAATAGTAGAGTACTCTTTGGTAACAGGTGGTGGATAGCTTTATATGGTTATACTCCATTATTTTGGTCATGTCTCCGGAAGACAACCAGATCACCAGGACAAACTGGTTTTAGTAAGAAGGGTCGAAGAAGAAAGACCAAATGAAGAATATTACTAGACTCGTGCTCCCAATAGTCCTAAAGGAATTTGAGGAGGGCTAGGTCCAGATAAAATGTGCCGCGAAGAAAATAAAATTACGTTCCAGTACGATGGTGTATAGACACCATTAGAAGGGATTGTCCAGGCAAGTGAGTTACCATCATAGACTGATCCTTTACTATCTGATGACATGTTAGTCAAGAGTCTAGCCAAAATAAGAAAAAAATTAATACTGACTGTATTTTTCTTCAATCTCCTCGCACTGTGTTGTGGCCACGAAGGCCATGACCAAAACGATAGCCAGAACTAAACAAGCCTTCATGATTGAACTGCACGATTTAACTGTGAAATTGCAGAGCTAAGCAACTTATTTATACATCCTCCATGCAGCTGTATGTATCGTCTCATTGCCCATACTTTAATATATCATACTTCAACAATTCAATGACTTTATTCTTTTATTTTGAATTCATTGCTGCATTTTCATACAACTGTTTCATAACCTCTCTAACTAATGAAGCAATGTATACCATTTTTTAATAATATATGGTTATGTACGAGTTATTATAATAACAGTTTCCAACCCAGAGGGAATAACCGGAGTCAATTTCCCTGGAACAGAATTGCAAGTGATAAATTCATATCACGTTTGATAAATTTAACTTATATTATTCCGTATTATAGAGTTGCAAGTCGTTTGTGTGCTGCTTTTGTTATTATAAATATGTTTGAATGACTTCAATGATAAGATAATCAATGAAGTGTTTTTGTTTGTTCACGTTCCAGTTTTCAGAAAACTTAAGTCTGTTTTCTTGAACTAGAAAAGCGTAAATTATTACTAAGTTTTCCTGTTTGGTTTTGTTTTATTGTTAATTAAATTTGCATAGCTTTTAACGCGAATTTTATATGCAATTGTTTGATGGATTACGTGCGTGACGATCACAGATAACTGTGATTTATATTTTCTCGCTTTTTTCACTTCCTATAATAAGTTCACACTTTCCTTACATATATCAATATTTGTATTTATTAGAATTGTTCATTGATTATAAAATACTCTCTATTTATTGGTTGAAGTTCAAATAAGTATATTTTTTTTAAACTTGTAGTAGAGGACAATTGGTGTTAATATAGTTTTTACACAAATCAATTTCGTAATTAAATTTAATTAATGTCTTGCAAAACTGTGTTCTTGCTCTAGAAGTCAGCTTGTTCGGCTTTTGACTTCAGGTTCCCGGTTCGAATCTCGGGTTGGACGAATTCAAAAATATTTTAAAAATTTTTCTAATAAGGTTTCAGTATTTGACCGAAGTTGGAAACTGGTAGTGTAGATTTCTCCGAAGCACGGGGTCCATCCCTGTGCTTCGGACAAATCCTCTAAAAATCCTCTCTCTTATCTAAGTGAGGAGGCCTAACCCCAGCGATGAAAAATTAATGGGCTACTTACCTTGCCTTTAATGACTTTATGAGTCGTATTTCCACTGCATTATATTTATATTACCTACATCTTACCAATTTATTTTATATAATATTTAAAGATTACAAAAAATGTTGCATTCTCTTCTTTTTAATAAGTTAAGAAGTTAATGGCTCTACTAATTTCAAACGCAACTTTTTACTGTGAATAGATATTTTTTACTTGTAGCTGACAGATTAGCGCTTGACTGTAATCTCACCTATTAGTAAGTGATTATACAGTCTAATATGGAAACACGCTGACCTGGTAAGAGGTATTTACCCGTTATCGTTGTTTAACAGCATTGTAAATCATCTTTTTCTTTTTAAGTCATAATGTGTATTATCTATTTCGATTCTCGGTAACTGTCGGAACACAATATGCGTATATCTAACCACCACGACACTATAGAAGTAACAAAAAATAAACCAGTTACAAAGTAACCGTTACTATCGGTGCGCGTGTCGCGTGGAAGGTAGTTAAGATTTTTTTGTGGTTTTTTTTATACGTTATGTGAATAACAATGAAAACCCTCAAGGTAAGTTTTAATTTTTAAGATATGAGCCTATATATACAAGATGGACTTTTTCACTAACTCAACGCTACACCAATCTTAATTTAATAATCTAAAGATAACATTGTATAGTTGAACTATTAGCAAACATAAAAATCTTAACATTTGGAAGTCTTTCATGAACATTTAAGTCCCAACAGCCACTTAATTTATTTTGATTTACGTTGGCCAGATTACTCATTGACTTTGTTACATGAAAAAAAATGCTTTTATTCGAACAAGCGAAGGGTCATAATTTAAATTATGGTCTCATTTTGACGCCTGAGCGACCACTATTAATATATAAAACCTAAATTGAAACTTGTCTTTTACAAAAAAATATACATTCTATATACCCATGACGAGTAAATCCCCTTTTCAAAACAGCATAATTTTTTATCCTCGTATTAATTACTAATACATTCCTGTTTAGTGACGAGTTACATTCTGTATGTAATGTGTTGACATCGTAACTATGCTATGTGTCATACTTTGTATGTATGTTAAATAATATCTATCTTATATATAAAATTATTGTGTCACAATGTTAGTTACCATACACCTAAAAAACGGCTTAACAGATTTTTATGAAATTTTATATGCATTTTCAGTAGGCCTAAGAATTAGTTACCATCTAGTAATCATATCTTTCGAAAGAGGTGTTGCGTCACCATGGCTGTTCAACCTATTCATGGATAAATGTTTGATAGATTTAAAATAAAGTATGTATGGGTTGCCTCATTGGGCTAGTGGTTAGTATGTTCGACTACAGACATGAGGTCCTGGGTTCGAGTCCCGGGTCGGGCCAATTCCAAATGGGAAATTTGAGTTTTCTACTACGATTTTCTCAATATTTGACCGAAGTTGGGAAAAAATTGGCGGTGTGAACCACCCCCGTACCTCGGAGAGCACGTTAAGCCGTCGGTCCTGCGCCTGATCTCTCTCCGATCGTGTCGGATTATCGTCGCATTGGACTATGAGAGTGATGGAATAGAGAGTGCACTTGTGTACTATGCCTGCCAATCCGCAGTGGAGCAGCGTGGTGGGTCTATGCACTAATAACCCTCTCTCATATGAGTGAGGAGGCCTGTGCCCAGCAGTGGGACGTTAATGGGCTGCTACTTACTTACTTACTTATGTATGGGTTAAGAATGAATTACTCATGAAATGTTTACTCTACGCTGATGATCATGTAATACTTGCGTCATCCGCTAATGAGCTACAGGAGATGCTAAATATTATTTTTTTTTAATTTATTTTATTATTTTCAAGAACAGTACAGTGGTATCTTAAATACATAGGAACGATGATCCTGCAGTAGTATAAACTGTGTTGCAGTGATCAACGTTTTCCCTTATATATAATACAGGTTGTACATAATACTATAACAATATTAATAATATATTTGGCATATATGAATGAATATATATTTTTATGGGACAGTGTGCGAAGGTAAATATGTGTGTGTGTGCGAGTGAGTGAGTGTGTGAGCACGGATGTCAGTGTATGCGCAGTGTTTATGTGGTGAATGGGTAAATGAATGAGCGAGTGCATGCTTATTTGGCTTGGTATCATCGGGATTTACGTAACTAACTTTATGAGTTCTTTAGTTTTTTCGTATGAGAGTGTTAAAAGAAACTCCGTCCATTCTCTTTTACACTTGTTAGCCGGTAAGGGGTAAATATTAAGGATTTTATTTATGTAATTATAAAGTACACAATTGATTTGCGTGTAGTGACGCCTTGCAACTGCACATCGAAGAACTTTTGTAGTACATGCTGACTGTGGTCTATGTTTGTGGTGAGAAGTATCGGAAAGAAATGGAAGTTGAGAATGTTTACGCAAAATAGTACGAAGGATGAACAATTGTCGGACTGTAAGTAAGTTACAAGAAGAGTATAATTCAAAGGTTGGAAATAGCATAGGTTTACCACACATAACTTTAAGTACAACTCTTTGAGCTCGTTCAACCTTGTATGTATTATATTGTATGATAGCACCGATTGTGTGAGAGCAAAATAGACATTCTGTAAACATTCAGCGTCGACGGTATTCCTAATGTTCTTGAATATTTCTAGTGTGTGCTGCTACGGCATCAATTTGTTGTTTCCAGTTAAGAGCGCTGTCTACTAGAACGCCTAAATATTTTAAGCTTGAAGTACGAGCCAACGATGAGCAGTTGCATTGGGTTTCGAGATGTGTACAATCATGAGCATAAATAGCAAGGGACGCGGGAGCTTGGTTATTTGCGTTTGGGGAAAAAGTTATAAATTTTGTTTTGTCAACATTGAGAGTGAGGTAATTGCAATTCAGCCATTGCATAACAATCCTCAGCGCAGCCTCAGAGTACTGGCAAACTTCTTTCCAAGTATTTCCATTTATTATAAGAGCCGAATCATCCGCGTAAGTTATTATTTCACAATTGACAATTTACATAAGTCATTAACATATATTAAGAAAAGTGTAGGTCCAAGGACACTACCTTGTGGCACGCCGCAGTTTACCATCTCAGCCTTGCTTACATAACCGTTGATCTGTACATACTGCCATCGACTAGTAAGGTAACTCTTGAACATTTCCAAAGCAATTCCTCGAATACCAATACATTCTAGTTTGTTAAGTAAAATGTTAATGGACACGGAATCGAAAGCCTTGGAAATGTCCAGAAATATACCAACAGTTTTCAGTTTTTTTTCAAAGTTAATGGACACACTATCAACAAGTGATAACACAGCGTCCTCGGTTGACTTACCACGTCTAAACCCAAATTGGTTTGCTAAGAGGATGTCATTGTTGGTAATGTATTTAATTAATCTTTTGTTTAAAATCTTTTCAAATACCTTTGATAAAGCAGTAAGTACCGATATCGGCCTGTAATTAATGAATGATGATTATATGATGATAATGAAGCTTTGAATGAGAAAGGAATGTATGTAATCATGACGTATACTTACAAATATAAAATACAAATAATTTAGTATAAGGAATTATCAATAAAATTTGATTAAAATAAGATAATTTAATACAAATTCAAATATAGTATTCATTTTTAGTGACACTATCTTAAATGATCGTTATTACATATACATACATACATACATAGCATCACGCGTCATTCCCATAGGGGTAGGCAGAGACAACATCCTTCCACTTGCCACGATCCTTGCATATCTCCTTCGCTTCTTTCATTCTCTTTAAACCTTTCATACAAGTTCGTCGGTTTAGAGTACTCTTGACCTGGCCGTTATTTAAAATGTCCTGGATTTGGTCCAGGAACGTTCGCCTTGGTTTTCCCCTTCCAACTTTCGCATTTACTCTTGACTCATAAATCCTTTTTGTCAGTCTCCTTTCGTTCATTCTCTCTACATGCCAAAACCATCTAAGCATACCTTTCTCAATTTTAGTCACTATGTCTTCTTCACAACGTTCTCTTATCACACTATTTCTTACTCTGTCACTCAGTTTTAATCCACTGTCATTTGACGGCCTCGCTGGCGCAGTGGTGTGAGTATTCGCTTTGCTAGCGGAGGTCCCGGGTTCGATCCCCGGTAGGACAAATTTAGGAAATTGTATTTTCTAATTTGTCTGAGTCTGGACTGGTGGGAGGCTTCGGCCGTGGCTAGTTACCACCCTACCAGCAAAAACGTACCGCCAAACAAAGAGATTTGTGTTCCGGTACGATGCTGTGTAGAAACCGTAAGGGGTATATCGCCTCTTAACAGATTAGCGCGCTTCCATCTTAGACTGTATCATCACTTACCATCAGGTGAG
>JACTOM010000847.1:1252927-1334472 GCA_015832385.1 Elymnias hypermnestra | reverse complement strand
TCACATGTTCCATCTTTTGTAAATTTAGATCCCAAGTATACAAATTCTTTCACCTCTTCCACTTGTTCCCCATCTATCAAAATATTGCCATTCATCATAGATTCATCTCGTTCAAAAAGCATAACTTTCGTTTTGTTTACATTCACTTTCATTCCTTTCCCTTTCAAAGCTTCATTCATAATATTTAGCATCTCCTGAAGCTCGTTAGCGGATGACGCAAGTATTACTTGATCATCAGCGTAGAGTAAACATTTGATGACTAATTCATTCATTCTTAACCCATACATACATTCTTTTAAATCTGTCAAACATTTATCCATGAAAAGGTTGAACAGCCATGGTGACGCAACACATCCCTGTCGAACACCTCTTTCGACAGGAAACCACTCCGTGTACGCTCCGTTTATTCTGACACAGGCACTAGAACCCTCATAGAGAGACTTCAATGCTTGGATCAGACAACCGCTCACCCCATACGTAGATAACGTTGACCACAGCTCATTCCTCACCACTCGATCATAGGCCTTTTCTAAATCTACGAAAGCGCAATAAACTTTTTGGTGGTGGTGGTATTAAAAGTTTATCGTTATTGTTATCAATTATATATCATTAATTTTTGAATAAAGACATCAGTTAAAATTGTTTATGTATGCTGTGATTACTTTTACTGAGATGTACATTCACCGCGACTTTGTTTAAGTATTTTTTTGTTTAAGTTGTCCTTACTAAATAAATAAATTAACCTCGCTCATGAATTACTCTATTTATTAGTAAGAGCCGCATAAAAATCTATTCAGAACTTATGGAGATATTCGGCAATAGATAGAAAGAGAAAGCTGTTATTAAAGCTTTAAATAAAACGTAGAAATATAATAAATCACAATATTCCTGGCAAGGAATCAAACTTTCAATAGCAATTAATATAATATCGTTAAATATGGTAGCAATTTATAATATTCATGAGTAATAACTGTCGATTAATTGACCGCCCTCCAAAATACGTTGGTTTGCAAATACCATACATAAATCATTCTATCCGATGCGCTACTACATGTGAGTTGAAACAAATGGTTTTACGCGGTGTATGCAAACGCCTGATTTATTGCCGTGGTGGGCAAAATACACAGAAAATTATTTGAAAATAGTTCAGTAAAATAATACAGAGTTGCCATAAAAATAAACATAAAGTAAATATTAAAAATGAAAAGAATTATTTTATGTCATATTACATTAACTAATCTAATATTAGAGATAACTATTATTATATTTTTTAGATTACTATTATATCTCTTTCATCATACCTGTATCGAAAGTTCTGTCTTTCAGCTCTATTTTGAGTGACGAAATTGGCATATTGTCTCCCGATTAAATAAATGCGTAGGCTTAAAATTTTTAAATGTCAAAATATTTATGAGACAGTTTATATTTACGTTGTGGTATAATTGACGATGAAGTGACTGAAATTGAAAATGGTATGCTTAGATGGTTAGGACATCTAGAGAGAATGAATGAAAGGAGACTGATAAAAAGGATTTATGAGTCAAGAGCGAATGGGAAAGTTGGAAAGAGAAGACCATGGCAAACGTTTCTGAATGAAATAAGGACCAGGTAAAGAGTATTCTAAACTCGAACTTGTATGAAAGGTTTAATGAGAATGAAGGAAGCGAAGGAGATATGCAAGAATCATAGCAAGTGGAAGGTCGTGGTCTCTGCCTACCCTGAAGGGAATGAGGCGTGATGTTATGTATGTATTAATGCCCAGGTACCGAAAATCCAACGTGGTGATTTTCTATGATCGTCGTTATTTAGCCCAAAACCAAGAGAATCATGAAATTCTGATTTATATTTAATGTTTCCTTTTTTTATTGATTAAATATGTATTATTTCATCATCTTCATTGTGGTAGGAGAGTTTGCTTTTCCTCAAAAGGTATAGAAATAAACAAGAAAAATTATGTGTGAGCAGGTTTCTATGTTTCTGTGGGATTATGTACGTACGTCTTTGTAAAGTGTGTGAGCGTATGTGTGTGTGTGTGTGTGTTGAGTCGATTTTCGACGTTTTACCAAAATATCCCGAGTCTTTAGACTTGAATCTACAAATTGAGTAAAGTTGTCAAGAACATTTTGATTGCTACTGACATATATGAAAAAAAATCAGTCTGCTATCCAATGAAGTTTGGAGTTTGGAGAACAATGTGTATAATTTTTATAGCGTAGTAGCACATGTCAGTTATAAAATAATAAAACATAAGTTTTCATATACAAATTTGTTTGCATTTTATACAAACCATTTGGCAGTTCAAAACTTGTTCTGTTTAATAAACAGTTTTCTTATATTTACGAAAATCGACACGACGTAAGCAGACGTCTCAGAAAACACAATTTAAGTTTGTCAGCACTCGATTTCGGAGACGAATCGCATCGGGCGAAAGGAGAGACGAGGCTTAGGGACCGTTTATACAAAACCGACTCGGGAATTATTAAAGAACGTTTATCTCACGTGTACCAGGCTTTTTTTAAAGTGTTGTTTATCAATAATATATGCTTAAGGATGTTACAACCTTCATACGAACGGCTTTTTTGTCCATGTCGAATAGTGTTGTCATATCCTAATTAAAAGTCTCGGAGCGGTTTGGTATACTGCAACCATTTGTGGGATGGTTCAGCTAAGTAGCAGCTGCAGGCTCTGGATTTGGTAGATTAATGGACCAGAAGCTTATTGATAAGGAGTCCTAAAGCTCCACAAAACTGCAGAGCCTACAATATTGGCGTAATATCACCAGCCTATCTGTCTTCTAAAGAATGTTCTTGGGAGAATATGCTCAAGAACTACTTAATGCTATACCAACAGCACTCTTCTACAATCGCTCCTTCTGACGACGTCAGAATTTCCTTACATAGCAGGTGTCTCAGTTGTACGCACGAAACGGTTCGAAACCTCTTTTCTGATACGCACTTCAAAACACTTCAAATCTTCCAAGTGGGGATGAAAAGCCGCTACAGTGACTGCGCCCGCTATAGGAGACCCGAGGTCCTCCCTCCATTTGTGAATTAGGACCTGGTCGGATAAAGCCCTGATTCTCTGCACCTCAATGTCATCGGGCCTTTCTCCTCTATTCCTTGCAGCTACCCGACACTGATATGCAGTTGCAAAGACCTTCGCCCGACGCACCCAGGGGGGGGGGGGATCACCTGCAAGAAGTGTTGCAACCATCCAGGATACTGTACAGCTTATTAGACTACAGATATTAAGTAACTTGTAAAATAACAGCTTTTACTATTTCAATCTATATATATTACACAAGCTGAACCCGCGACTACGTCTGCGTTGAATGATTTTTTTCATTGGTTTGAATGGGTAGCATTTTCATTAATTTAGGCCAATTGCTTTACAAATAAAAAACGAATACTTCAATGAGTTATTTGCTGTGTATTACTGCAAAGACCTTAACTTTTTCAGGCTCTAGTTTATCGCTGTACCAAATTTCAATAAATTTCGTAAAATCCGTTCTTTGCTGATCTCTACTCGGCAAAAGGAATATTTCTATCAAATTTCAAGTCTCTAAGGTTCAGAGATATCGTGATGAGTCAATAGATACCTGGATATCTCTTATATATAGATTATAACATTGGTGCTATTTAGGTTCGTTACAGACTTTGAAACAATGCTGCTAATGTTTCCCAAACTGGTTTGTTTAGAAAGAAAATAATGTGAAGATGGTTTTAGACTGATAGAATCATTGACACTAATCACGAGACCTTCAAAACTATTAGGGGTTGACGTGTGATTTAGAAAGTGACTTTGAAGAGTAGGAATTACCCCAAATTCTTACTGAATTAGGAGTTTCGCGAGTACCCTATGAGGAATAGCTAGTCCTTGCTATTGTAAATGCGAAAGTAACTCTGTCTGTCGCAATTTCACTTCAAAACTGAATGACTGAATTGATTTAAATGATATTTGGTAAACATATATTCTAGAGCATGGGACATAGACTACTTTTTAAGGTAGACAACATAGACGCTCACTAAAAACGTGTATCATCAAGGGATCTTGATGTATAACTGAAAAACGATCATTTACTGCGATATCTTCACAGATTGTCTTGAAATTGTTCAAATATTGTTCAAATAATTGATATAAGTGAAACTTAGAGATCTCATTTATCAGCTAGCATCTACCTATTTCAAATACATACCTATTTGAAATATGATCTCAATTTTAAACAGTTATGTGTGCATGAACCCTTAAGACACACTCTATTTATTCAGCCGCATGTACCTATCAGATTTACGCAAGCCTGGGGTTCCGAGCTTATGTCTGTATATAGTAAGATTCTAAGCTCGACTTCATATAACAGTCAAAATGTAGTAAAGTTCACGATTCAAGTTATGTTATGCTTAGAGGGTTTTGGGCACGTAGATAGAATGAATGAAAGTAGACTGACTAAAATGATTTAAGAGTCAAAAGTGAATGGGAAAGTTGGAAAGGGAAGACCAAGGCGAACGTTCCTGGAACAAATGCAGGACATTTTAAATAAGGGCCAGGTGAAGAGTACTCTAAACCGACGTACTAGTATGAAAGGTTTAATGAAAGACTCACTAATAAGACAATGGGTGTTAAAGCCCAAAACAAATTAAATTCTATCCTTATTTTAACGGATCTTTTACAACAAACCTCTTAATAACAAAATTATATTATACCGACAAGTGTGGACAAAACCGTGAGTTTGTAGTAAGTGTGTTTAAAGACAAAAATATATAAAACACAAAAACTGTTGCTGCCTATGTCCGTTATAGGCATTAAAACAATTCAGTCGATGTGCTTCCAACTAGTTTCATGATGCGCAGATGGTTTTATACTATTAAATTTGACCATTCCCCAAGAGACCTTCAAAACTATACTCTTGTTGTATCCCAACCTGGTTTCATTGGAAAGTCAATATTGTAAAAATTTTGCCTTAGGGATGAAGATGATTCAATATTGATGTTGAAACTGCTAAAATGATGTGTTTCGCTTATTTTTATAGCATTAAAGCGGCTAATTGTCTTTTTAATACAAAAAAGGATTGATTAAGATCTTGTGTTTCCTTAAGAGAAAAAATCAAAGAAACATAAATTCTCATAGTACCGTCGCGATATATACAAAGAAATAAAAACAAACTTGTAATGCTATATTTTAGAATAATGAAGGTTCAGAAATCATTTGTTGGGTTGATCATTTTTAATAAGATACCCGAATTACCTTTGGGGTTTCTCCACATAGTTTTAAGAAATATTAATAAGGTCCTATTACAAAAGACATATTATAATGTTGAATATAATTTAAGCGACAAAGACGTTTGGACTTCATTCCCATTGCACATGAAAGCCAAATACATTGTAACATCCATAAACTATATTTAAAGGAGTAACCGTTGAGTTTCTTGTCGGCTTCTTCCCAGGGGAATCAATTTTCCGAACCGGTGGTACCATTGTTACCAACGGGCAAACTAATGGCGATCAAAAGTGGTTTTTGAGTCTACATGAATAAAGAATATTTTGATTTTGATGGTTTTAGTACACTAAACTCATTTATCATGAGTATCCGCGTATAATTATTAGCGATTCACTAGGAATTTGGTAGTGACTCCGATGCATAGGTAGACCGAATGAACGGGAATTGCATGGGATCAGCTAATAAAACTCCATAAACTAATGCTTCCAAACCTTTTATATGGAGTAAAAGTGAAGAAAGAGAACATTTAGAAATAATTGTATTTTACGATACAAAGATACTGTAAAGGCTTATTTGAACAACAAAATTTTGATTTGATTTTTTACTATAATGGATATACAATACATATTTTTTTATAAAGAAATCATTTATATATATATTCTATACTTAGTGAGTATTAGAAAATACAATGGAAACTTAAACGATTTTGATCTATAAACAGTCGCTTTCGCTTGAGGCGTAATTTGTCAAGACTTGAGAGTAATTTGTAAAGACAGATAGCGCGATGACGACCAAACAAATGTTTCTTGTAATTTTGGGTGAAGTTTTATATAAAGCAGAAATTCTGGTAATATTAGTGGATACGTTAGATAAGATATTACAGAATATTACGTTATTACATTGTACCTAATAATATAAAACACGAAACTGTTATATATTTTGAAATCATCCAATCGAAGTACTCGAGTAAATTAAGAAGGCAACATTATCAAGATGGTTTTAGACAACTAAACTCACTTACTTAGTCGTTCATAACTATTCCCAATTGACTTGAAATTTAGCAGAGTCCTATCTACAGTGCATACGGTCACCAAGTACGAATTTCCTAATAATAGGCCCCTAGGTTGGGTAAAGGCCTCCGATTCTCTTTCCACTTTTCTCTATCTCGACCAGCGACTTTTATGATTTCGTCCTCCCAGCGTGATGTGAGCCTTCTACTTTTTCTTTTTACTTACGGTCCACTACATATGACGGTGCTGTAGGTCCATCTTATATCTCTTAGCCTCGCTATGTGACCGGCCCTAGTGTAAATATTGTGGTTTTTCTTTGTTTCTGCTCTAACCCTTTGTGGTATCTATTTTTGGAGGGCTGTGGTCGTACTCTTCCACAGTAACCGGCCGGCTTGGAAATAAAGATTAGACACTTGTCGTTATACATAAACATTACACAGATACATCTACAAAACCAAAACAAAACAAAAACCGTTTTCATGACACTAGAAACTATTAAATAGTGATATTTCCATAACTCTTCACAGATTCAAATGATTGTTGTTTATAAAAAATTGTAAAATCTTATTAACGATTGAAAATTTGAAATATATATGTACATTATATATATGGAAGAGTGTGAAGTAATAGTAGAAGTTGTAATAGTAATAGTAGTACGTGAAGTAGAAGAAAGAAACACTGACAAGACAGATTGCGGAAGATGATTGGCGTTACTACAGTTTTACTTCCAAAATTATCAGTTTTTCTGGATGTCAATGGTAGTTGCCTCTTTTTGTCACACTGTTACTTATTGAAGGAGATTTTAAAGAAGAACAGTAGATGTTCTTCTCTCCCAACGGAGATGAGGAGAGGTGCCCGATGGCGCAATTCTGTCCGTCTGCTTTCATTTTCGTGAATTATTGAATCGGATTCTTCCGGAAGGTATATCTGTTGCCTACCATCCTAAAGACGGCGATTTTGCAGAGTTTTATTCGATATGCTGTTATGTATGAGGTTAATACTCCAGGTAAAAAGGATTTCCCAGCAGCTAGGGAATTTCTCGCGTTTTCAAGCTCATTTCTAAATGGCAAATCTGGATATAACAATAATCTTGCCCACTTGGGATTAAGAAATCGGACAGATAAATCGCTATTATCAATCGCGTATACCTTCATTTATTTCTGTGGATTAATCAAATGTCCGACTGCCATACCATAAATAATGCCTGTCAAACTCTCTTTGTATCAGGGAGGTGAAACAAATGCTTTTATAACGTAGTTGTGGAGTTATTAATTATTATTTATGGGTAAAGTTATTTGCACGTATATAAAGAATTTCACTGTCTATATCCTCGAAATTAACATTTTCTACTTTATGAATATGAATATTTTTAGGATTGTTGATTGTTTATTTTGGATAACCTCGCTGACTTAAAGGTGCAGGTACTCGTTTCATTAGCAAAAGGTCTAGGTTTGATTTCTGGCAGAGTAAAATAAAGATTTTACTTTAAGTTATCTAGGTCTACACTGATGAGAAGCTTCGGTTGTGGCTACTTTCTATTGACCAGAAAACACGTAATGCGAAGCGAAAGATTTGGATAAAAGTTTAATAGAATATAGTGTTAAATATTTTATATAATAATAATTAAATTATGAATTGTGATACCTAGTGAAGAGAGCGTGGATTTTATTCCAATTCTGGGTTTCTTTAAACAAAAAGAAACTTACGTGGTAGTTTGTTAGTTTTCGTTAAAGGAAACTAGCATATCCCGGGAGTAACTCTGAGGTATATATAGCCTGACAACCTGCAGTGAAGTAGCGTTGTGGGTATAAATCCATAAATCGTCTCTCATATGAGCGAGAAAGACCAGTTCCAAGTTGCGGCAGGTTTGAAGGCTGTTTTTACTTACTACTTCACTAAGTATTTAAAACAGCTATAAGGCTTTTTCTGAAATTGCTACGTAAA
The DNA here is from genome assembly GCA_015832385.1 of Elymnias hypermnestra. NCBI lineage: Eukaryota > Metazoa > Arthropoda > Insecta > Lepidoptera > Nymphalidae > Elymnias > Elymnias hypermnestra. Next base: position 1,326,304 of record JACTOM010000847.1, on the reverse strand, counting down.
CGAAGGGTAAATGTGCACAGTTGTAAGAGGGTACTTGAAGGATTGTGGATTGTCGCCACGGCAATACGTCAAAGCGATTGATCACGTTCCGTGGAAGTTTCAAGACCCTGTAATTACAACGCGTCAAATTGCATGCACTGCGTTTTTACACTACTTTTCATTATTTTCCTACTGTTTGAGAACGTGACGTTGATTGTGTAGAATTTGTATGTATGTACTTTGAGGTACATATCTATGTACCTGTAATTTAATACGAGTATCAAACTAGCTTTATTTTTGGGAAGTTTGTTGTGCTTAGAGCAGGCAAACTATATTTTTTTTATTAGCATTATTTAAGCTTCATCATATTAGTACACCAAAAAGAAATGCGGCCGGCACCGGTGTGCGTGTAAAAAAACGACTAAATTGAGCGAAAGTGCGAAAAACTGCCGCGCCGCGCCCATGCGGTCGTTGACCCGAGCGGCATTATTGATTTTGTGCTTAATTGTGAGTTTATTTATAGTAATGTCTTTTTTATGAAACAATCGTTTAATTTAGCTGTACTAAGATGATGCAATGTAAACAATTCTAATAAAAGCTTTTTCTAAATATGACTTTTTTACATCAGGATCATTTTTTTCCGTCCTATCATGAAAGGTGTCTTTAGTACTATCGTTTGTCTTCGTGAAGCTGTCTCGTAATATCTTGTATATCTGCTACTTCTCCTAGATTACTATAGGCCGAAATAAGAAATCGTTGATTCTCATACACTTTTTTAAAATAATAATAAAAGTTTTTCAATAACGCCTGCCTCAAGGATCCAACACCTACCAATAATGCATGTTCAGCTACACACATGAGACCCTGGGCTCAAGTCCAGTCTAAAACAAACTGAAAAATAGAAATTGAGTTTTCTATTGAGGTCTTTTCAATATTTGCCCTGTGTTGTGTGTTTGACGGTGTGCTGCAATCCTGTGTCTGGGAGACGAGTTAAGTGGTCGGTTCTACACTTGGAATCATTCTGGTTGTGTCGGATCGCCATTACATCGGACTATGTCAGTGAAGCAATAGGGGATGAACTTTTTTACTGTGCTTGCCAACTTACAGTGTCCAGCGTGATGGGTCTAAAAATCCTCTGTTCTATGAGTGAGGAGGAATGTGCCCAGCAGTAAGGCGTTATTGGGCTGCTACTTAACTTCCCTTTACAATAAAGGGTTTTATTATGACATTAATCTATGGATATATGGTTCAAGATAAAGACAATGAAGAATTGCAGCACCATATCCTTCTCATGAAATGGCATTGTAGTGAGTCATGGATTCTTGTTTAAAGAACACGCAGGATTGAATCATAGGCGCTATTGTCTTTTTATACACTAAAATTTACTTGCTTGGTTATTCTTTTAAATTCATTGCTTTACTTTTATACAGTAAAGAACAGTAAACATCGTGATATGTGTATATCTCGGAAGCAAGTGATATAAAGCTGCATAGAATTAGCCTGGTGGACCTAATAACCCTCTCTTCTGAGAAGGGACATGTGCCCAGCAGTGGGACCTTAATAAGCTGTTATTTACCTTTTCTTATTTTATTTAAATTGTATCCCCGCAAAATGTTCCCTATATTTCGTTTTAATTATTTAATTGTGTAATAACGCCATAGAAAACCAAACATTTCCTCGCAATAACTAATATAGATAGTCCATTGAAATGTTACAATTTAAGGACCGAATATTGCATTTGTTAGAGGACGCAATTTCATGTGTGGGGGTCAGTAATCAACCTAGTCCCATCTTGAAAAAGGGATCCAAACACTTTTTTCACGATATCTCGGAGACTATGCACCCTACAAAATAGTCGTAAAGACATAGTTTGTAGCAAATTGCTTTGTCTACAAATATATTTATATAACATTTTGCCCTAAATTTAAAATTAAGGAAGTTATAAGCAAAAAACTGACAAAATTACTATAAAAAAATTCTGTTTTACTCTATAACTTTTTTATACATTTTACAAAAAAAACTACTTCAGACCAATCTTGTCTAGTCTTTTGAAGAAAAGTTTTATCTGTAATTTTATTAATTTCATCCTATTAAAACGCTGTTATAGCGCTCTAAAGTTGACCGGGTTGGTCAATGCTCATGAGAATCTGATCCAAATGAAATATTGAACTTAGTTTTATAATCTTTTTTTCATTGGAAATACATTCTTAAAATGCTTCCATAAAATTCGAGTTCGACTCTCAATTGGATAAATTTAGGAAATTGCATTTGCTATTTTGTCTGAATCTAGACTGTTGGGAGGCACCGGTTGTGGCTAGTCACCACCGTACCAGCAAAAAATTGCCACTAAGAGATATATTACCTTTTACTTGCTCAACCCGCGTCAATATTAGACCGTATCATAACTAACCATCAAGTGAGATAACAGTCAAGTGCTAAACTCTCATCATTAATAAAGTGCCATTCTCCTAGAAAAATCTAATATGTAAATTTCTTGTGTCGTGGTGTTTTATTGCCAAATAACTTCGAAATGGCTAGACCGATTTTCATAAAACTTTGTGTTGAGAATCGGTCAATAATAGTTTTGGTTCTCTCTCTCTCTCTTATGTGACGCAAACGAAGATTTGGGTCAGCTAATATATAATACAAGTTCTCTTAAAATAAATAAAAAATCCCCTAGGTTATATAAAAGTAACTTTTATATGAAAGAGACTTCAATTCGTGTCTACGTTGTTTCGAGGTTTTTGTCATTAGCTACGTGATCAATTACCGCTGACACCCCTCCTTTGTTAGCGGAAACAATGCGAGGTAAATGGTGCACACTGATAGGGTGTCTATTTAACAGGGAATCTTTCATAAATAAGGTATATTCATCTGTCGTCTATATATGTATATAGAACGGAGTCGTGTACACAACTTATTACTCAAAAACAGCTGGATCGTTTTTAATGATCACCATTTAATGAATACGCTTCCATCCCAAATAGAGAATACCTAGATAAATGGGTAGATAGATAAATACTTTATTGCACACGAAACATAAAACTAAATAACAGGAAAATTTAAATAATAGCTGAGCTTAAGAGATAACCTTTGGGTAAAGAAAACTGTCAGTGATAGAAAGCAGGTTGCACAACGAAAAAGTAAATAAACTATTAAAATATCGGAGAAATATACGAAAAAAATTCACTTTAAAATATATTTAATACTGAATTTGAATTGTAAACAAAAATTATAATGTACAATTCAGAACATTCGGTTTATCAACAGAGAAAAGAGATCACTATCTTTGAAACAATTCAATTGTCTTAAATTATGGCATACATATACGTTTTGCGAAATAGCCTGTTACTAAGAACAAATTTGTTTTCTCTAAAATTTTTATTTAAAAAAAAGAATGGCATATTTATGTAAAAGTATATAATATATAGATAACGTTTTTTTGTGTACGTTTAGCTGTTTGTTCGGTATTGATTTAAACAAAACATGAAAAAATGTTTTTTTATGGACTTACAATAAGTTTTTTATGACTATTTTAATCAATAGTAACGTGGGTAGCAATGCCATACTTTCATCCCGTGGTATACAATTTTTCATCAGGCCATGATCGAAAGTTCGACAAAAATGTAAATAATAAAGTTTAAATTCTACAAAACAAAGCAAAAACAAAACACCGAGGTAAGCAACGAGTTGTTTATTCATTTATTTATGATAACTTTGAAACAAACTATATTATAGCCTAAAGATAAGTTCAGATTTGCAATTAGGCACAATAAATCTGTAAATATTAAAAATAACTTAATAACTGCGTAAAATATTTCAAATAAATTAAAGAAAAAACAGTTCTGATGAATCGTAAGAAGATTTCAATCAAGAAGTGAATCAAATGCGATGCAATTACAAATTTTGAATACGCTGCAAAAAACATATAAAACCAGTGCGCATGCGTCGAAAATTTGAGGTGTGACCCTAAATTACGCATTCTTATAATGGGAAAGCAATGTGGCAATTTCATCATTCCAAATAGCGCCGAAAGTACAAACTTTCGATACAGGTATGATGAAAATTAATTGTCTCCCTTATGTGACGTAAACGAAATTTCACGTGTATTGAATCTATGTATTTAAATCTGTCTCTAATTATGGTGAGTTGAAATTTATTTTAACATCGTCTATTAACAAATTGTCCATCAGTAGATTTTGGTTAAAAATCTGTCATTAAACTTTAACTTCCAAAAGAGAAATTGTACATGAATAACAAATCATTCGCGGTACGAACTGAAAATTACAAATCGATGAGAATTTAAGTGCTTTTGACACAAGCCGTCGTTTCCAAGCGCAACGTAATTTGTCAACGTAATTCAGGTGCTGAAAGACAGCGGATATACACCATGGCCGTACAAAACTTAGCTATTTATTATTTTATTGGAAATTGCACGAAAAATTTTATATGTTTGAAATGACAACTTCTTTAGCATAGTGTTTTGAAAGTGGTTGAAACGAAAAAGGGATGTAATTAAAAAGCGATGAAACAAAAAACCGATGGAACAAAAAGTGAAGAAAGTAAAACGAAAAAGCGATATAACGAAAGAGCGTCGAGAAGAAAACGAAAAAGAAAAGCGATGTATCTCACAAAAAGTGAACAAACAAAAACGACAAAGCGATGAAACGTAAACGAAAAAGCAATGAAACGAAAACGAAAAAGTAAAAGGCGATGAAACGAAAAACTGATCAAACGAAAAGGAAAAAGCGGTGAAACTGATGTGAACAGTAGTCTGTCCGTTGGTAACAAGTCTACGACCGATTCGGAGAGTTGATTCCGCTGAAAGAAACCGATAAGAAACTCAGCGGTTACTCGTCCACCACTTTGTCCTTTGTCTTTGGGAGCAACTTTCTCCTTGGGAGGTGCGGTGGTTCAAGTGAAGGCCCATATAAAACATGTAGGCCTAATTCTGGATAATAAATGGGGATTTCGGGCGCATTTTTAACAGGTGACCCCTCGCCAAGTCAACTATGCTGCATCTCTGGGCAAATTGCTGCCCAACGTGGGGGGGGGGGGGATCGCCCTATAGAAGATTGGCGTAATCATAATAAATCCCTTCTGCGGAGAGCGCAAAGAATAATAGCGGTCAGGGGACTACGAGCGTACCGTACAGTATCCTGGGCAGCGGCATCTCTTTTGGCGGGCGATCCCCCGTGGGAGTCACAGGTGGAAGTCCTTGCGGCAACTTACCTGCAGGGTTGTTGTGCAGGGCTGGAGATGAGTGTCTTGATTTGGTTGAGATCCGGAGGGGTAGGGCCCATGCCGACAGACTTCTAATCCAAGTGTGAAAGAAGGATCTCGAATTCCCAATTGCGGGTGTGATCACGGTGGAAGTGACTCGTGCTCGCCTAGAACAATGGCTATCTAGGCAGCACGGGTCGCTTTTTTCAGACTGGTGCAAGTGCTGTCCGTACATGGATGTTTCGATAAGTACTTGCACCGGTAGCGCGGCGTGAAGAATCCCCTGTCTTCCATCAGTATGGAGCGTCCGTCTATACGGCGGATCACATTGTGGCAGAATGTCCGGCATGAGAACCGCAATTTCGTCCTCCGGTGTCGCTGTTTGAAGAAGATCTCTCCTTGCCAAGTGTATTAGACTCAATGCTTGGCAGTGAGGTAGGATGGAATTCTGTTGCCTCCTTTTACGAGGGTGTCATATGGGTGGCAGTGGAGAGAGAAAGAGAAATTGCTGATGATGCCCCGCTCCTGCGAAGGTGGAGGCCGGATGGTTGAAGGCGTCTTTTTGAACGCCTTTGCCTCCTTTTTAAACCATTTTTTGCCGGTTGGAACCGGAAGTGTCAGAGCGAATGCGTAAGGGAGTCTCTAACACTTACAATTTAGGTTGATGAGGATGTCGCTGGGTTTTAGTGGATATTCTAGCTAAGCGAACGAGTCCCACACTCCCTGTCCTCGTGGTACGTATATTGTATAATAATTGTGTATTCGCTTTAGTTGCTTTATAAGTGAATAATATTATGAATATATAAAAAGTTATTCAATATATATTGCGATGGCATTGACGTTTTTTTTGTTTATTTCTCTTAAACACAAGATCCTAATTCATATATACCAATATATATTATTAAAAACCTTACGTTTTTTTGATGCCAATTTTTTGAAGTGAAACCTCTTTAGGCGCACGAGGGTAAAATTTTTACTGATACATACTTACAAAGCATCACGCCGCATTCCCATAGATGTAAGCAGAGACCACGTCCTTCCACTTGCCACGATCCTTGCATATCTCCTTCGATTCTTTCATTCTCATTAAACCTTTCATACAAGTTCTTCGATTTAGAGTACTCTTAACCTGGCCCTTATTTAAAATGTCTTGGATTTGTTCCAGGGACGTTCGCCTAGGTCTTGCTCTTCCAACTCTCCCATTCACTCTTGACTTATAAATCCTTTTTGTCAGTCTCCTTTCATTCATTCTCTACATGCCCAAACCATCTAAGCATACCTTTCTCAATTTTAGTCACTACATCTTCTTTTATACCACAACGTTGTCTTATCACACTACTTTTTACTTTGTCACTCAGTTTCAATCCACTTGGACTTCTCAACGCTCTCATATTTTTACTGATGAACCGCGTAATTAGTGTCACGAAGATGTTCAGCGTTTTTTATGCTAATTCGTTTGAAGATTAGATAATTTAAGTTTTTACAAATAATATGTAGCATTTTAATTCCTCAATCGTCGTGTAATAATTTAATATACTAGTTTTCATAAAATAATAAAATATATAAAAATATTTCATCAATTCCCTATACCAAATTTTTAATTTAAAAACGGATTTTAATTCATAATTTCTAATATTGCCAAGAAACACGTAGAATTTTTATTTACAATTCGTCATTTGGGATTTCAATAAATTATCGACACTTTTAACATTTCAATGAAAACTAAACTCCTAATAAATCTTGCCTTTTCCCTCCCTCTAAATATAAATAAGAGTTAAAAATTTGTTTGGAAAGGAAGTTTCACTTCTGATATGTGTTCCTTGTACGCACGCACTTTTAACTTTTTTTTTTGGATGCTTAGTAGCTTACCTTACAAAGTTACTATTTATTACTAGAGTCTTTGTAAGTAGGAACCGTCGACTTTGTTAATACTATTAATATTTTTCTAGGTATCAAAATATTTTTATGTTTTCAATGGCGATGTCTACAAACCATTGTAATTACTCATGAAAATGATTAAGTACACCAATTAAAATTTCAAAGCAAATTATTACTTTTCCGTTTCTTTTTGAAGACAATTAATTTCTCTTCCTGCGTAAATTAACAATTCATGTTGCCGCCATGGAGTGGGGAAAAAATGTCTAATTGTTTCAACGTTCAAAGACGTAATCATTGTTTCACTTAATGTTAATATTCTTTTGATATTCAAGGAATTGTTTTTGTGTGCCTCTGTAGCATCGTTTTCGTTTGAAGTTTGCTAAATATTTAATTGATGAACTGTGATAACATGTGAGTTCCTATCAACAGTTCACACTGTCCTCATATAAGATACTAGCTGAACCCGCGACTTCGTCTGCGTGGAATGTTTTTTGGTTAGCAATTTCATTATTTTAGGCAAATTGTTTTACAAATAAGAAACATGACTCTATAAAAGGAATATTCCTACCAAATTTCAAGTCTCTACGCCTTATGGTTCCAGAGATATCGTGATGAGTCAATAGATATCTCTTATATATAGATGTAGATTAGGAGACTACTTCCGATAACGAAGATAGACAATAGTACTAATCACACTAATGATGATGGAATGGAAATAAATCGATCCTGATTTAAAAAAACATATATTTAAAACCTCTTCTTCTTCTTCTTTATGTGCCTCTCCGACTAACGAAGGTTGGCAGTCAGTTCTCCATATTTAGCTTAGTCCCTCGCGAGGCTAAATAGTTGAGTGGCACTCGCGATCCCGGTCCATTCCCTGAGGTTGCGCAACCAGGACATCCTCTTGCGACCAATACGCCTCTTGCCAGACACTTTGCCCATCATTATTACTTGTAAGAGTTCGTACCTGTCATGTCTCAAAACATGGCCCAGATACGCAACCTTCTTCTTTTTGACAGTCTTCCAAAATTCCCGCAGACAATCCATTCGTCGCAAGACCTCTTCGTTGGCAACTTTAACCTCTAATTACCATTATTTACGGTACAACATGTTGGTACAGCTAAATGAAATGATAGTTTCATAAGAAATCCATAAAAAAGGCTTCCGAGGCTTCGGCGTGGCTAGTTACCGCCGTATAAGCAAAGACGTACCGCCAAACAAAAAGATTTGTGTTTCGGTACGATGCTGTGTAGAAACCGTAAGGGGTATATCGCCTCTTACCAGATTAGCGCGCTTCACAAATGAGATCACAGTTAAGCGCTTATCTGTCAACAAAAAAAAAAAACAAAATTCATGCGTTCGTTGATCTGTTCATTGACACGTACGTTCGAACACCAGCTGATTTTGATTTTGTGTCAATGTTTTTATATTGATAAATATTCAGTGTTTAATCGTTTTCATAAATTAGAAGAGAAAATGAGATTGAAATATTTTTTTTTCGAAGTTTTAGACGTCGCATTTTTTGTTTTATCTTGAGAATAGCTAAAAACCATGACACCAAAAATGGTTCAATTTCGCAATTCCCTATCACCTCCTAACGGGAATATTTGGAATTACCAATTACACTGTATATCGCTGGTCTCTATTATGAACGTTGGATCTAAAAAACCAGAACTGGTCAGGGCAGTAGTTTGGAGTTAGTTTTATTGATAAAAACCAAATGAAAACTGCAGCAAGATGAACAAAAAAATGTCAAAATCATTGTGATTGATCATTGTGTAAAGATATATATATGGAGGATCGCTTACTCAGATGAAAAAGCGATCCTCCATATACCTACAAACATATATATCTACTATATGTCTACAAACTGCCTCTTTGGTCTAGTGGTCAGCATGTTCGATTATAGACTTGAGGTCATGGGTTCGAGTCCCGTGTCGGGCCAATTCAAAAATCAATAATGAGTTTTCTATTAAGATTTTCTCAACATTTTCCCGAAGTTGGGAAAAAATTGGCGGTGGAATCCACCCCCGCGCCTCTGAAAGCACGTTAAGCTGTCGGTCCTGCGACTGATCTCTCTCTGATCGTGTCGGATTGCCGTCACGTCGCAATATGAGAGTGAAGGCATAGGAAGTAAACTTGTAGTGTAGTATGTAATGTATGTAAAAAGTACTTGTGCTCAGCAGTGGGATATTAATGGCCTGCTACTTGTCTTACTCATCACAATTTCTGATTGGTTTGTGTAGCAAAATGATTGATTTCACGACGTAGATGCTCACTAAGATCGCATTTCCCCATATTACCACAGGATCAGGAAGTACGCTTCAAACGCCGTCGGGTTAGCTAAATCTACTTCCTATTGTAATTTCCAGATTTAAAGTAGAATTTCTATCATTTCTCATTAACTGAGCGTGAATGTCAATTGGCTTAATTAAAGGTGAAGATAAGTACCTTTCACTGTACAAAGGTTTTCGCTTCGAGTTGTTCCAACGATTTTTAATTTACTTTCTTCTTATTTGAATTGAAAAACACTTGGGACGCAAAGAATGCCCATACATCTTTGATAAGAATCTACTTTTAAAGACTTTCTAAGGCGAGATTTGAGGTAGGACTTTGGAATTAAATTAGGTACTTTGATAAATTTAAAGGATAATATAATTTAGTTCAAATAAAGACCTTATTATTATTACCTTCTGGTATACCATTATATATATATATATATATATATATATATATACATATATATATATACATATATATATATATATATATATATATATATGAGATATCCTAGTATCTATTGGCTAATCATGATATCTCTTGAAACATAAGGTGTAGAGACTCGAAATTTGGTAGGAACATTCCTTTTGCCGAGTAGAGGTCAGCTAAAAACGGATTTTACGAAATTCCACCCGCAAGGGGAATTGCCGGTGTGTTAACTATTGACTCATCACATAAGGCGCAGAGACGCGAAATTTCATAGAAATATTCCTTTTGCCGAGGAAAGGTCAACTAAGAATGGATTTTACTAAATTCCACCCCCAAGGAGGGCTGCGGGGGTGTTAACTATTGACTCATCACGTAAGGCGTAGAGACTCGAAATTTGGTAGGAACGTTCCTTTTGCCAAGTAAAGGTCAGGTAAGAACGGATTTTACGAAATTCCACTCGCAAGGGGGGTTGCGGAGGTGTTACCTATTGACTCATCACATAAGGCGCAGACTTGAAATTTGGTAGGAATATTCCGAGTAGTGGTCAGCTAAGAACGGATTTTACGAAATTCCACCCGCAAGGGGAATTGCCGGTGTGTTAACTATTGACTCATCACATAAGGCGCAGAGACGCGAAATTTCATAGAAATATTCCTTTTGCCGAGGAAAGGTCAACTAAGAATGGATTTTACTAAATTCCACCCCCAAGGAGGGCTGCGGGGGTGTTAACTATTGACTCATCACGTAAGGCGTAGAGACTCGAAATTTGGTAGGAACGTTCCTTTTGCCAAGTAAAGGTCAGGTAAGAACGGATTTTACGAAATTCCACTCGCAAGGGGGGTTGCGGAGGTGTTACCTATTGACTCATCACATAAGGCGCAGACTTGAAATTTGGTAGGAATATTCCGAGTAGTGGTCAGCTAAGAACGGATTTTACGAAATTCCACCCGCAAGGGGAATTGCCGGTGTGTTAACTATTGACTCATCACATAAGGCGCAGAGACGCGAAATTTCATAGAAATATTCCTTTTGCCGAGGAAAGGTCAACTAAGAATGGATTTTACTAAATTCCACCCCCAAGGAGGGCTGCGGGGGTGTTAACTATTGACTCATCACGTAAGGCGTAGAGACTCGAAATTTGGTAGGAACGTTCCTTTTGCCAAGTAAAGGTCAGGTAAGAACGGATTTTACGAAATTCCACTCGCAAGGGGGGTTGCGGAGGTGTTACCTATTGACTCATCACATAAGGCGCAGACTTGAAATTTGGTAGGAATATTCCGAGTAGTGGTCAGCTAAGAACGGATTTTACGAAATTCCACCCGCAAGGGGAATTGCCGGTGTGTTAACTATTGACTCATCACATAAGGCGCAGAGACGCGAAATTTCATAGAAATATTCCTTTTGCCGAGGAAAGGTCAACTAAGAATGGATTTTACTAAATTCCACCCCCAAGGAGGGCTGCGGGGGTGTTAACTATTGACTCATCACGTAAGGCGTAGAGACTCGAAATTTGGTAGGAACGTTCCTTTTGCCAAGTAAAGGTCAGGTAAGAACGGATTTTACGAAATTCCACTCGCAAGGGGGGTTGCGGAGGTGTTACCTATTGACTCATCACATAAGGCGCNTCGTGTCGGATTCCCGTCACATCGGACTATGAGAGTGAAGGAATAGAGAGTGCACTTGTGTACTATGCCTGCCAATCCGCAGTGGAGCAGCGTGGTGGGTCTATGCTCTAAAAACCCTCGCTCCTCGGAGTGAGGAGGCCTGTGCCCAGTAGTGGAACGTTAATGGGCTGCTACTTACTTTTTACTTTCAGGTTGCAGAACAGCGACATCCTTCTGCGAGGCTGTAAACCCTTAATTCGAACTCATCCGGGACGCCAGAGCTGAATGCGTCAGCGGATATCTGAACTCCAACAGCTGGATGAAGAGAGTTCCGCTGGGTTTTAGTGGGTAGTTGGTATAACTCCCGGATGCAAGTTTATACTTCATCCGGCATGCAGAAAGCATTTCTGAGTGAAAAAAATGGACCCCATGTGTGTAGTCGAACATGCTGACCACTAGATTAATGAGGCAGTTACATCAGGTTAAAGAGTAAAGTAAGTAGCAGCCCTTTAACGTCCCACTGCTGGGCACAGGCCTCCTCACTCCGAGGAGCGAGGGTTTTTAGAGCATAGACCCACCACGCTGCTCCACTGCGGATTGGTAGGCATAGTACACAAGTGCACTCTCTATTCGTTCACTCTCATAGTCCGATTTGACGGGAATCCGACACGACCGGAGAGAGATCTGGCGCAGGACCGACGGCTTAACGTGCTCTCCGAGGCACGGGGGTGGATCACACCGCCAATTTCCCAACTTCGGCCAAATATTGAGAAAATCTTGATAGAAAACTCAATATCGATTTTTGAATTGGCCCGACCCGGGACTCGAACCCAGAACCTCATGTCTGTAGTCGAACATGCTAACCACTAGACCAATGAGGCAGTTAAGGAGTACTTACCTTTTTTTTAATATAATATATGAAATTCAATTTACATTGTACAGTACAAGAGTATTTAATAATTTTATTCACAGTCCAGTTTCCAACGTTTTACTCGCGTCCGCAAACACCCGCAAGGCAGAAGAAAGCACAATTCAATTACAATAATACACAGGTACACAATTCTCTCTGGGAATTTCCACTGGCTTTTCTAAATTTTATCAGCGTCGCTAAAACTGTAAGATCTTTTACAACATTTCAGCTGCACTTGAGTATAGCCGAGGCGAGTGCACCGTTTTAGAATTTTACGATACACAGTCACTGCACTGATATATTATGTAGTAAAGAGGGATAGATCCCGAGGGATTGGTGTGAATTTTTGCATTTTAACGAATGGAATTTTTATTTCAGATTAACTTCTCAAACGTTTTCTATCGTGACCCACTAAAGTTGTTAAAAATATTGCTTATGTTACTTATTTGACAGCAGAATAGTATAAAATATAGTTTTAAAGTTATGGTATATGGTTCGATATTTGACTGGACATTCGGCTAGTCATTGGAGGATTTCCAAATATTGTAAAGCCAATTTGCTAAAGAATCACTGTAATTTTTCATAAATGATTACAATTACTTATAATCACAATTCACGGCGTATATATATTAGAAAATTTGTTTTACGTCCATAAAAATATTGACTCTTTTAGGAAAAAAAGTGAATGCACCTCATATAACTTAAGAAATAAAAATAAAATTGCTGTAAATTCTAGAAGGCCACATAAAATTGACAAGTCATTCAAGTATACTGCTTGCTTGCTTGCTACAACAAGCTCCCAGAAGAAGTTACAAAGATGTCCCTTAATAAATTTAAATCTTTTATTACATCAAAAAGAATTCCCACTATCGCTTGCTTTTTAGATATTGAAAATGCCTATAACAATATTCTTATTGACAAATTAGAAACAATTTTGGATAAGCTAAATGTTGGTTCTAAAATTTGCAAATACTTATGGAAATTCCTAAGTAGGAGATATTTAAAAATTGTAGACGACGATAAAGTAGAGGAATCACTTATGAGGTGGTCTAATAGAGGGCTTGCTCAAGGGGACCCGTTGTCCCCAATACTGTTTAACTTAGCTACCTTAAAAATAACTTCTGTGATAAAGAATATTATGGTTTTGCAATATGCTGATGATTTTGTTTTTTACGCGCAAAACAGGAAACTTAATTTTAGCAGATTAGACATACAAAATGCTCTTACAATGACAGCTACCATATTAGACGAAATTGGGTTGGAGATATCGCCTTCCAAGACAAAATTTTGTGTATATACTAGAAAAAGAAATGTAGATTATGTTTCTCTTCGAGTTAATAATTTCGCAATTGAATCTGTGACCTCTTTCAAATATTTAGGAATGTGGATTGATAAGTCGTTACTCTGGAGTAAACATATAAATGAAGTTAAAGAAAAAACAGTGAAAACGTTAAATTTATTAAAAACTTTAGCAGGTACTTCATGGGGATTACATCCTAAACACTTACGCAACCTATACATTTCATTAATACGAAGTAGAATGGATTATGGATGTTTTCTATTTGATAGTGCGGCAAAAACACATTTATCTAAGTTAGACCGGGTTCAGAATGCAGCTTTACGCATTGTAGGCGGTTTTATTAAAACAACTCCTATTCACGTAATGGAATGTGAGCTTTCAATTCCTCCACTTTGTTTCCGCCGTGAATATTTAGGTACAAAATATTGCCTTAAAATAAATTCTAGATCAGAAAACATTATTGAGTCAATAAAGGAATTAACTGAATTGTGTCAAACGCGGTATTGGACTAAGAAAGTAAAACCATTACTAATAAGGATACATAGTGAAGTTAGGGAACACAAAATATCCTCTAGCAAACTTTTTCCAATGTTTACCTTACCTACGTGGACATCAAGAATAAATGTTGATTTTATAGATACAGAAATTGATGATATAACAGTCTCCAAAAGGTATAATAATAAGGATGTCTTAAAATATAATACAATAAATATGTTGGATAATAAGTATGACGAATGGTGTAAAATATATACAGATGGATCTAAAACAAATAATGGTATTGGAGCAGCTTTTTATGATTCTAGTCGTAAAGTAAAAGAAAGTTTTAAAATTTCCTCTGATAATACTATTATGACGGTTGAACTCTTTGCAATCTCTGAGGCAATATCATATGCTTTTAATCAGAAGCTTGAAAAGTGAATTTGAAAATATATATTGTAATGATGATGACAAAAAAAAAAACGTACACCCGACTGAGTTTGTTGTGAGCTCTTCTTAGATCAAGGCGCGAAGGAACCCTCGTAACTTTAGATTGTAAGTCGTTCTTTAATGTTATCATCAGTCATTCATTTCAACAATATATAGAAAAAACGATATTTAACGATTCAAAAGTGCTGTTATAGGCCTACTTGAATAAATATATTTTGACTTTGACTTTGACTATAATATATTCATTATAACTATTGATACCCATCAGCGAATGGTATTTTTAAATTATATAAAATAATAAATCATAGGTATTTGGAGGGAGTTATCGTAATTGTTTGTGAGATGTAATTAGCTAATATTTTAAATAATAAAAAAAGAAGTTAGTTCAGTTCTCAGTTTTTATCAACGTTGTCTAACAAATTTGACGGTAATTGTATTTTAAGTTCTTTGTTTATAAATCGCACTGCACTCCAATAACAAAGCTATATATATATTTCTAATTTATATATTCGTTCTTATTAATAGATAGATAGATAGATGTATACTTTACTGAACACCCCAAAAATAGGACAAAAGAAAAATACAATAACTTAAAATTAACTAAATTTAGTGTGCAATTAGGCGGTCTTATAGCAACATAGCTATATCTTCCAGACAATCCTTGCGGTTAGAGAGACAGTTAAAGAAAAAGGAGAGAGAAGGTAGGCGGTGTTACTATAGAATTAGACACGCATATATTATCTACATTATATAGCATCACGCCTCATTTCCCTTCGGGGTAGGCAGAGACCACGTCCTTCCAATTGCCGCGATCCTTGCATATCTCCGTCGCTTCTTTAATTCTCATTACACATTTAATACAAGTTCGTCGGTTTAGAGTACCCTTGACCTGGCCCTTATTTAAAATGTCCTAGATTTGGTCCAGGAACTTTCGCCTTGGTCTTCCCCTTCTAACTTTCAGTCTTGACTCATAAATCCACCACAACGTTCTCTTATCACACTATTTCTTACTCTGTCACTCAGTTTTAATCCACTCATACCTTCAACGCTCTCATCTCTACCGCAATAATTTTACTTATCTGATTCTTTTGCCTTACCCAACTTTCACTACCATGCGTAAGTGTTGGCACCTACACTCCTGCATGTACAGCCAGTCTGGCTCTTTGAGACACCATCTGGCTATTCATAAAGGCATTCAGAGCACCATTTACCAAACTCCCTGCATTTACACTTCTTTTAATATCACTTTCACATTTTCCATCTTTTTTAAAATTTAGATACCAATTATACAAATTCTTTCACCTTTTCCACTTGTTACCCATCTATCAAAATATTGCCATACATCATAGATTCATCTCTTTGAAAAAGGATAACTTTCCTTTTGTTTACATTCACTTTCATTCGTTTCCTTTTCAAAGCTTCATTAATAATATTTACCATCTCCTGTAGCTCATTAACAGATGATGCAAGTATTACTTGATCATTAGCGTAGAGTAAACATTTGATTCGTAATTCATACATTCTTAAACCATACATGCTTTCTTTTAAATCTGTCAAACAGTTATCCATGAATAGGTTGAACAGCCACGGTGACGCAACACATCCCTGTGGAACACCACTTTCGACAGGAAACCACTCCGTGTACGCCCCGTTTATTCTGACACAAGTACTAGAACCCACATAGAGAGACTTCAATGCTTGAATCAAATTACCGTTCACCCTATACGTAGATAACGTTGACCACAGCTCATTCCTCACCACTCGATCTACATATATAAATATATTTATATAGATAAGTTATATTAATGTGTTTTAATGATGTGTGTTTTGGTGTGTTATATAATATTAATGTTAATCGATGTTGATTGGGCCATTTTATTTCAATTGGTGGCACATATCACATAAATTAAAAGAGTGACTGTTGAGTTTATTGTTGGATTCTTCACAGTAGATGTCGATATTGTGAATCGGTGGTAGATTCATTGACGAGTAAGTTTATTTAGTTTACTTGAAATACAGAATATTTTGGTTTTGGTTATTGACTTTTATTGTAAAATCCCATTTAAGTTATTAAAATAATTATGAGTACATTACTATTTAAGAGATTATTTTATCTATAGATTAAAATGAAATCCATCCTGTCTTAAGTTGGGACACATCCAGCAAAATGCAAAAAAATAAAAAGACAAAATCTGTTGTTGAAAAAAAGTGTTTGAGAGTACATAGCGATCAAACATCGTGACAGTGTTTTTTATATAAATGGATATTGCTACGGGTATTGAATAAGTCGAAGCCGTCACGCTCGGCAATATAACGCTCGTTCGAGTAAAGTCGGCCTTTTATTATACAGTACAGACAGTTATAATAAACGTTTTACAGTTATATTTTCAATCATTATTTAATTTAGCATTTCTTCAAACAAATAAATTAAATTACCTGGATTAAGATATTAATAATAAAACTTTATAAAAGTTTGTTTAATAGATATATAATTTTTATGTCTCCTTTTTAATAATGTATTTATAATTATTAGAACCTGCGATTCAAAATGTACAACTGACTATCCTTTAACTTTTTGCGTAGATCGTTTGTTTTCACCCGATATATATCAAGAGGATTGATAGCCGTTTTTTGCGATAGGTGTGGGCCATAGCTGCTTTTGCAATTTATTTTATTTTACGAGAGCAACCCCCGATAAGTGGAGGGTGACGTGATTTGACTGAATGATGCTTGCTTTGTGGTGACTTTTTGCAAAATTAATAAATGACCTGATGATTTTTGTCGCGCCTCTATGTGTACAAATATATTTGGCCTATATCTTATATATATCAAATATTCTTTATTCAAATACGCTTGTCAGTCTTCTATCTGATAACAAATCTATTAATGGGTCGGTAAGATGATTCCGCTGAGAAGAAACCGGCAAGAAAACCAGTGGTTTATTATCAAAACACTAACTCACATTAACTAAAAACATTTCTTTACTATTTAAATGTACACAACTCGCACTATCCTTACTTAACTATTTGAATTTATACAATTTAGCATTACTTCTCTTAAAACAACTACTTCAATTATGTTAACTTAATACTGTGGGCAATAAAGAATTTTCTATCTATCTACTTCACGAGACACAGCTCGAAAGATTATCTCATACAGTTATTCCGCTTGTTAAAATTACCTCGCACTGCATAACACTTTTTAATATTATATCATGATTTTTGTTATTTTTTGTATTAACACTAAATTACTCAATAATTCCCAACATTTTAGAGCTGTTAATGTTGTTACCCAACTTTCTATAAGCTAACAGGTTACTTTTAAAATATAGTTTTAAAATTAACATGTTATTCTTTATAACCTACAAGGTTACAATGTGCTATATTTTGCTTTTGTGTGTAACTGTAATTAACTCCAAAGATTTTATTGCTGAAATAATCTTCAAAATTATAATATGCCTTTCGTAAAAGGATATTTTGACATATTTCTTAAAATTATGTGAAGACAATTCTAAAAGTGTTAGCAGTATCTTAATAAAAATGCGTTTCCTCAATGCGACAAATGATTTCTTTAACATCTTCTCTCTAAAATTTGGTCTTTTTTCTGTATAAGTAAATATTATAACGAATATATAAAATGTTATTCAATGTATATTGCGATGGTACTGCGAGAATTGTTAATTCTTTGATTTATCTCTTAGAGAATAAAAGAAAGATGGCACGTATTGCTCTTTTTTGTAATAAAAATACAGTTTAAATATCCGCCGCCTCACCCCATAACAGTATGCAGACGTAAAGCTATGGAAATAATCGAAATACATCATAAGGATTGTGTTATCATAGTTCTGTAACAAAAATTAGGTCCTAAATATTTTATAGAGTATTTGAATGCAATTTTTTTATTAACATTTCTTGTTATTTCTAATTATATTATAATATAATTAGAAATATCTATTATACTTTAGACAATTAAATAAATTTTACGAAGGAGAACAAGAAATTCGAAAGTAAAGTTTAGAAAGAAGTTCTTCACACTGGCGCAAACTTTATCTGCAGTAAAGACGAGAACAAAAGACCTACAACTTCTTCAAGTCAAATAGAATCTCGTTTCAAAAGATTGACGTTGAAAAGCGAGTTTGTGGTAAAAGCGGATTTTACGCAGCCTTTGATCGCTCTATTAACAGAGGACTGCGACACGATCGCTTAATACCAGCTTATTCATAAAGGTACAGTTGGGGATATATAGTTTTTAAAGTTTTTTAGTGTAAATTGTATATAAGGGCAATTTATTTTGAAGTGTCATAGCTCCGCAGGGATAAATTGTTGTTATTTGTTTCTTGGGTCTTTACTTTAATCAGTCACAATTTGAAAAAAATACGACAAAATATTTATATGCAGCTACAGGCATAACAACCGAGTTCTCTGAATTATAATAAATACACCAACTCACAATAATAAAATATTAAAAAAACTTTTATTCTCTCCACTATTTAAATATATACAACTTGCAATATACTAATTATTACTTCACTATTTGAATTTATGCAACTTTACACTAATTCTATTTAAAACAACTACACCGCAAGGCAGCTCGAAAGATTATTTAAGTGATGCCACTGTATTACTCAATAATTCTCAACATTTCAGAGCTATCAGTGTTGTCACGTAACTATTTTTCTAACACTCGCGAGTCCATACATGCATACATAGCATCACGCCTCATTCCCATAGGGGTAGGCAGAGACCACATCCTTCCATTTGCTACGATCCTTGCATATATCCTTCGCTTCTTCCATTCTCATTAAACCTTTCACACAAGTTCGACTGTTTAGACTACTCTGGCCCTTGTTTAAAATGTCCTGGATTTTGTCCAGGAACGTTCGCTTTGGTCTTTCTCTACCAACTTTCCCATTCACTCTTGATTCATAAATCCATTTTGTCAGTCTCGTTTTATTCATTCTCTCTACGTGCCCAAACCATCTAAGCACACCTTTCTCAATTTTAGTCACTATATCTTCTTTTATAAATATCGATATTTGCCCAAAGTTCGGAAGCTGGCGGTGTGCTCCACCCCACCTTACCAAAAATAGGTAAATATCTGCCCATTAATGTACAACTGCTAGGCGTAGGCCTGGCAGCAAGAGAGAGGGTTTTTAGAACATAGACCCGCCACACTGCTGCTGTCATAAGGGCACTGTCTATTCTTTCACTCTCAAAGTCCGATGTGAGTGCAATTCGACACGTCCAGAGAGAGATCAAGAGTAGGACTGACGGCTTAGCGTGCTTTCCCAGGCTCCAACAACAACTTTAGACAAATACTGAAAATTACTGAGATTCGATGTCTATTTAAAGAACGAATTTAATAAAATACCTTTTTGACTTATAGTTTTCGGCTACATTCGCCATTTTCGTAAAACGATTGGAAAGTATTTAAATTGACCATTATGATTTATTATCATGATCGTCGATACAAGTACAATAAAGTTGATTTAGCGATTTCTGTTGATCTTAACTAAATAATAAATGTACTGTGGTGAAATATTTTACTAAGTGCGTTATTTAGAATGTGTAACAAGTTAAAACATTTTTACGTCATGATGTTAGTTTTTGTATTGACTAATGTAAGCGGTGCGAATGATGACATGACGTTGGGAGCTTATTCGTATAGTACGACAGTTGTAGTTTTAATATTAAATGCATTAGGAAAGCGTTAAGAAAGTATTAATGTATTGATTTTAATGTTTCGTTTAAATGTGTGTATAAATCAGAATTAATAGAATTATACTTAGGAATACAAGAGTATGTGTTATTAATCTCTACACTTAATAGAAAACTAAATATCAATTTTTGATTTGGCCTCAATCGGGACTTGAAACCTAGACCCCATGTCAATAGCTCAACAAGCTGACGACTTGACCAATCATGAAATTACCTTTCATTTATTGATATATACAATATCTCGCTTTGTCCTACCTATAACAAATAATTTCCAGAATATTCTCAGACGGCCATAGCATACATATTCACAATATGTTGGTTAAGACGTCCTACCTTTCAATTCATGCATGAATACAGCATCAGCATTTAGAGAACTGCAGACGAAAAGTTTCTTACAAATGTTTCTTTATAAAACTTTTAAAGCGAATATTTTCGTATGGTAATGAAAGGAACGTAAAAGGTAAACGACTTCATATATTTGAAATGCTGATACTGTGATGACGTCAAGATACAGAATTTAACTTTAAATTCCTTAAGATAAAATAGGATGTAAAGTTTTTTTAAAGAAATGTACGGTAAAGTTAAATAGTAATTGTAATTGCGATGATTATACGAGATCTCCTGCTCCTCTAATGGATAAATTTAATGAAACATAAATCTCACAGTACTGTCGCAATATATCTTATATATCCGTAATGATATTAACTTATACAAAAAAAAAAAAAAAATTACAAAATTTTAATACAAGAAATAAAAACAAACTTGTAAGTCCATATTTCAGAGTGAAAAAGGTTCAATTTGGATTTGCTTCCACATTATTATAATGTTAAAGATTATTTAAGCAATAAAAAGGTTTGGACATGATTCCAGTTGCACAGCATACAAAACTATCTTTAAAGGAGCAACCGGTGAGTTTTCTCGGTTTCTTCTTAGCGGATTCAACTTTCCGAACCGTTTGTGGATTTGTTACCAACGGACAGACTACTGCAGATTGAAAAGTGCTTTTTGAGCTTACTTGAATAATATATCAACCTAGGTTATTGCTTTTTTCAAATTACATAGCTATATAAACATGATGCCTAGTAGATATTAAAGTAATAAATAGTTTACCATTGAAACATTGTCTTACAAAATTGGGATTCTTTACTTGACGCTTAGGAGCCCTCTTTTGTCTTATAGATGTGCCAGTTTCGGTCTGGAGCGGTGGAAAGCTTCGGCAGTGGGTAGTTACCACCCTAATAAAGATATAACGTTTGGCAAAAACAATTTCCGGAATGTTGCTGAAACCATAAGAGACAGTTTACCTCTTTTTATGTTATACTTGCATATTAGATTGTATCATCACTCACTAGCATAAAAACTTACTACGTGGTACGAGGTAAAAACCTCTTATAGTTTCTACTGAGCATCGTACCGGAACGTAAACATTTTGCATGGTGGAACGTTTTTGCCCACAGGGGTAACTAGCCACTGCCAAAGCCTTCCAGTCCTGACTCGGACAAATTAGAAAACGCAATTTCCTTAATTTGCCCTACATAAAATCGAACTCAGGATCTTTGTTAGCGAACTACAGCAAGGCCGTTGAATGTAATACGATTTCGAAGTTCGTGGTACATCACGTTAGAAATTCACTTTACTTTTTTTAACATTACTAGTTCCATCAAGTTTTGTGAAGCATTGTTTATAGAATGTATCTAACAAATGGCTTTAAAGTATTTTACGTTGCCCATAGAGTTGATGGGTAAAACTTGGACTACGAAGGTCGTGGAAACTTCGCGAAAAGTAAATGGCGGTGATTCAGGAAATGACATCTATTAGCAGCAGAGTCTGGTAAGAAGTTGTGGCGAGATCTGTGGCTAATATCCACGCAACTGCCGGAAAACTAAAAACTCAGATTATCACCAATAAAACTTATGGTTGAAGAAAGTTTTATGAAAAGACCGCGGAAATTTTTTACTGTTAAGGTTTCCTTTGAGATATTTTATTACACCGTAACATTATTTTCCACTTAATGACTTCCAAATGATTACATGATTCTCATGCTTCGTTAGCTGAAGTCCTTGTTTCGATTTCTGGCATGGCATTTTGAGGACTATGGACCTTCTGGATATCAGCGAGTACCACACTCCCAATTGGTAAAATTTCTTCATCGAAATGCGTAAAGGTATTTCCTAGTTAAATACCAATACATTTGGTTATTTGTCTGAGTTTTTTGAGAGGCTTCGAACTTGGTTAATAAATATACTACCATTAAAGGCCTGTCGCCAAGCAAAGAATTACGTTTCGATACGATGCTGTGTTGAAATCATTCGTCGTGCTTCAACCGATGGACGTCCACTGCTGGATATAGGTCTCATGTAATAACGTTCGCAAGGCCGGAACTCGCACCGCCTGGCTCCACTGCGCCGTCCGTTGCGGGGTCGCCACTCCAGCACCTTTGAACCCCAACCGTTGAACCCATTAGAGAAAAATGATTTCTGACGTGTATACTGTCAGTGTAAACGAAGAGGAAGTGAAACTTTCTTGGCTTGTATTCTATTAAATTGCGTCATTTTAATTTTAATTTGTGGTTTTTTTCAGTATTACGGACTTTTGTCCACAGCATATGTTAGGACATCGCAATTTCGTCTTAATATGTATCTCATTATAAAATTCGATTACTATTTTTACAGTTGTACTATTAAGAATGTTCTGGAAAAGACCACCATCGAAACGATTTCGACTATAGCGACTTATAAGTGATTGTCTTTCACTTCGATTTCGAGTACACTTTAAAAGACATTGTGTATATTCTAGTTTTCCACATAGAGTGCAATGCGGTGACGCTTTTATAAATTAAATTTGCATAATTTTTACAGGGGTATTGACCAGACCATTACTATTTATACATACAGAGCATCATGCCTCATTCCCATATGGGTAGGTAGACACCACGTCCTTCCACTTGCCACGAGTCTTGCACATCTTCTTCGCATCTTTCATACAAGTTCGTCTGTTTAGAGTACTCTTGACCTGGCCCTTATTTAAAATATCCTCGATTTGGTCTTCCCCTTCCAACTTTCTCATTCACTCTTGACTCATATATCCTTTTTGTCAGTCTCCTTTCATTTATCTCTTAACGTGCCCAAACCGTGTTCTCAATTTTAGTCACTACGTCTTCTTTAATACCACTAAATTCTCTTTTCACACTATTTCTTGCTTGGTCGCTCAGTTTCAATCCACTCACACTTCTTAACGCTCTCATCTCTATTGCATTTATTTAACATTTACGCTTTTTCTGCCATACCCAACGTTCACTACCATACATAAGGGTTGGCACCAACACTCCATGCACACGTGTTTTATTGCAAAAGATCGTCTTCGTATTCAGCTTCTGGTAATAATAATTAGTACTTTCACTGTGTAAGAATAAAATTTATAACACAACAGAGACTTCTATTCTACAGGACATGATAAATTTATAATAGCTCATACTCCGTAAAGCAAGTGAAGCGAGCAGTGCGCTGGCGTGAAAAGATTTGACGTACAGGCGACTTGATATCCCTCTATAAAGATGTTACATTCTGCTGGCATTTTCATATCAGTTTCATTTTTAGATTGGCTCGTGTGGTTCTCGATTTCGTAACGTATTAGCGATATCAATAATATTACGATATTTTATTAAATTGTAAGATTCTATTTGAAAAACCAAATCGCTAAATGTCGGCTATTGCAAATATAATCATGTAATTGGTACCATTTAATAATTGTTAATGAAGGTGTAGGATCGCGTTAAGTTATCGAATATCTTTTTGTTATCTGCATTTCGTTTTGTCTATTGTTTTATTATATCTGTGGATATTATTCTTGAACATTTGTATTGTTTTTCTATCATCATTCTTTCGTTTCTCATATTCTGTATTATAAAGTCTATGGAACGCGAATATCAAGCATTCGCGTTCACTTGGCATTAGATGTGACAACTTCTGTGTGCTAGAGAAGAGACCGACCCTGATTTCCAGCCCACTACCTGATTGCTAGAGATTCCAACGTCGTCCAACGGTATACAGTCCATTCCATTTAATCGAATGATTGAAATGGCCTAGGTGGATCTGCTACCGAAGCAAAAATGGACTCATTTGGAGAGAGGGAGGGAACTTTTAATAGTAAGAATACGGGGAAACCTGTTCAACGTACAGATGTGGTAAGTAGCAGCCATGCAAATGCCTCGTTATTCACAGGCGAGAAAGTTTTAGATCATAGACCTACCACGCTGCTGCACTGGAGGTTAGCAGGCTGAATGAACCCCAGAATTACTCCTGAGATAAGACCAAAGCCAGCTTCGAACTCGCGATTCATCTATATAATCCCTTACCAACTGCTAGTTGACATGATACGATAGTTCAGTCTCAACACCTGCAATCAGAAATGTAAGCATCTCTTTCTTTTTAAGTCATAATGTGTTTAATCTATTTAGATTTTCGGTAACAAAATATGCGTAGAAATAACACCATACAATAGAAAAAACAAAAAATATAAATCAGTTACAAAGTGACCGTCACTAACGGTGCGTGTGTCGCGTCGAAGTTCGTTAAGTTATTAAGTTGTATTTTATAAATTGTGTTTATTAGCGTTTATTTGTGTTTTTGATTATATAAGTGATGTGAATAACCATGAAAACCCTTGAGGTAAATTTAATTAATAAGATATGAGCCTATAAATACAGGACTGCCTTTTTTCTCAGTCTCAACGTTTAGCGCAAAATGATGCTACACCCGAATCCTTATTTAATAAACAAAAGATGACCTTGTATAGTTTTAATTATTAGCAAACAAAAATCAAAACATTTGGTAGTCTTTCTTGAACATTGAAGTTCCAAGAGCCCCTTTAGCGTCATTAAAAAACGCAGCCGGACATCAGCTTCATTAATGTATCCGTTAAATGTTCTTTTGAATAATATGTTTTTTAATTAAAAGTTCTTAATTTTTTGTTTAAATTTTGTAACACCTATGTTTCTGTCTATTAAAGACGATAGCAGCTTGTTATAAATTTGAGGCGCCATGCCAAAAATGCTATTCCCAAATAGGGTCGTCGTGGGCGTTATATGGCAAAGCTTATTTTCCCTGCGTTCGTCATCACAGTAGTTAAATAGCTGCTCATTTGTTTTAATGAACACCAATACTTCAAATATATATAAGCAAGCAAGCAAGTAAGTATTTTATATATTATCAAAATATAAATTTACATGAATCGGTTTGTTTCAAATTAAATACTGTTCTCATACATTTTTTCTGAGATTTTAATATTCTATTTCTGTCAACCGAACTTCCCCAAAATATTATGCCATAACGTGTGTTAGCTTTTTATATTTGCGTATCGTTATCGTTCAAATCAATCTTTTGGTTAGTCTTAATGCCTGACTGAGTCATTGCTATTTAATTTTTACAGGGTCTTTTTTACATTATAAAAATTTAAAATATATGTCGGAGAATAATAGAGAAAACGGAGTAACATAAAGCACAGGGGCATAGGGTTCTCCGCCTCGTTATTAATTTGATCCATTATTTAATTTCTTATTCTGTGGGCGTTCGTGGGTAATGTTGGTGCACTTAAACACTTTGTTAATTAACTCGGATTATAATGTTCAATGACTTAATGTTCCCGATATCAATTTACACAAACTCATTAAGAATAATAGCTAGGAATGCGACAGTTTCTATAGTCGACCACACGGACCAGCGATCCACAAACCTACCCCCTGGGCTCTACCCCCGTGCCTGAGAGAGCACCTTAAGCCTATTAGCTATATTTTAGTGAGTGATATAGGGTATATTACTTGCTCAAAAAAAAAGAGATCCCCAAGAAAATTGCGAAAACTATTGAAGATAGAACAAAAAAATGTTTTACAATATTTTATTACGGATTAATATTTACAAAAAAGTACAGGATATGTCCAACTACAGTAGTTACAGGTCGCTGACTATGGGTCTCATGGAAAAACTCAGTCGCTCAGCGTGCGATGGAGAGGGCTATTCTCGGAGTTTCTCTACATGATCGAATCAGAAATGCAGAAATCCGTAGTAGAACCAGAGTCACCAACATAGTCCTACGAATCGCAAACCTGAAGTGGCAATGGGCGAGGCACATAGTCCGAAGGACCGATGGACGTCTGGGGCCGAAGGTGCTGGAGTGGCGACCCCGCACCGGACGGCGCAGTGTAGGCAGACCCCCCACGAGGTGGACCGATGATATAAAGAGGGTCGCCGGTAGCCGCTGGAGGCAGGTGGCGCAAGATCGGGCTTTGTGGACGTCATTACGTGAGATCTATGTCCAGCAGTGGACGTCCCTCGGTTGAATCGATGACGACGACAATAGTTATGCCGCTATAACTACATATTCACATTTTAAAAGTTAATAAAAGCACCGACAATAATTAAACATATTACTCAAACCTTTATATTAGTCCTTATCTTAGTTAATAATATTTTATTAAAGGCCATTTATACTAAAAAATGCCTTTTAAATGATTAAATTAAGACATGCCATTCGTTCGTACGTAAATATATAACGAATTTTAAAATTTTAATCTAAAGAAAATTGAATCTCAAGTCGAACTCCAGAGTGTCAAATGTTGGGATGTTCTGAGATAATAAAGTATTACAAATAAATCTCTTCTGTAATATTAGAGAAGAAAGTTTTGCATTTTTAATTTTTGTTTTTATTTTTAACAATTATTTTCAAGCTAAAAATTACTGGACCGATTTGAAAAAATCGTTCACGACCTGTAGAGATTATTAAAATTTACTAATGTTGGACACTCTACGTAAATAATGTAACGAATTTAAAATGTCTAACATATATATTGAAAATTATGAATGTAAATGTGTATCTGACAATCTGAAAGGAAGTAATTAATAACTAAGTGAAATACAACTTGTATGTTAACAAATATAAATCTATAGTTCGACTTAGTAGATTTGCCACTGCCACGAGGTCGGTATTAGAACAAGCCTGTATAAATTATCCCACGCATAGATTGATTGACCTATTTTTATTAGGAAACTGGAGCATCGTTGTCAATTAAGCAACTTCACAACAAAGAGTACAATGTCCCTTTCAGTGTAATCGATTTCCTGCAGCAAACTAATCAGGCCGAGGTTGGTCCCGACGTGAGTAATTGACGGCTCTGATAGGCTAATAACGTATGCTTCCAGATAGAATCTAGTTACCACTAGAATTAGGACTTGCATGTCTATTTCCTCTGCTACGCATAAGGTGATGATATTGTTTTGAAATCTCTTGCTAATTCTTTAAGATTAACAACTTATCAAATCAAAGGGAGAAAAAAATCTCTTTAAGATGTACAGTTCCATAGCACATAAACTTTTTAGCCAGCGTTTGCCATTTAAGCAAATCTTTCAATTATCCGGCTTTATACTACAACATGTAGGTATTATATGTGTGAATACCGCTGAAAATTACATTAAAATCCGTTGGATAGTTAAAAAGATCTAAGGAAACACAAAACGGAAGTGACTTCATTTTATTATATGTAAAGATGTCACTAAGAACATTCAAAATCAAAAAATTATTTTTAATCACTTTTGAGTCAGTAGTCTGTCCGTTGGTAACACATCTACCACCAGTTCGGAAAGTTGATCCCGCTGAAAAGAAACCGGCAAGAAACTCAACGGTTACTCCTTTAAATATTATTTTGTTATATGCCTTAAAGGATGTTTTGAAATATTTCTTAAAATTATGTTGAAGCAAATCCAAAACTGATTGCGGAACTTTCTAAAACCTACATTAATTAAAATTAAAGCCTTTCTTTCTTTAGATATCAATTAATTATCAAGCTTTTCGATCAAGTTACATAATCCGACCTAAATCTGTCCGTATTATTGTGTTAGTAAGAAGTAAATCTTCTCAAACAGTCGGGGGAACTTAAAAGTATTAGGTGAAGTTTTTACTCGCTGTATTTACTTCGGGAGCGATTAACGCTCGGGAATATCTTTTGTTATTCAGCTTAAGCCGTTGAAACGGGGTAAGTTGCTAACTTCTTATATAGCAAATACAATTCTTTTAAAGTAATAGTTTTTTCAGCAAGCTTATTATGAAGTTAGAATATTAAGCCAGCCTCGCTTCGCTTTAGATCAATGCGAATATTTCCGAATGAAGCGTTCGCTGGTCCTAAAAAAGATTTTTTTGTTTTTTTTTTCCCGCGGGTCGAATGACACTATAGTAGCTCTTGGGACTTAAATGTTCTTGAATGACTACCAAATGTTATGACTTTTATGTTTGCTAATAATTAAACTATACAATGTAAATTTAGACTGATGTTGTGTCATGTTGCGCTAAACTTTGAGATAGCGAAAAAGTCTGTCTTGTATTTATAGGCTCATATCTTAAAAATTAAAACTCACCTCAAGGGTTTTCATTGTTATTTATATCACTTATATAACACAAAACGCAAATAATCACTAATAAACACTCACAGTTTATAGAATATCACAAAAGAACGTGACGACCTTCGATGCGACACGTGCATTTAGTAACGGTCACTCTGTACCCGATTTATCTTTTGTTTTTTTTTTCTGTGAACTGGTTTTATGCCTACGTAATTTATTGGTACTAATACGTTACCGAAAAGCGAAATGGATGATACATTATAGCTTAAAAAGTAAGAGATGCATATCTTCCTGGTTGAGTTGAGACTGAACTATCGTGTCATGTATATAATCCATATAATCACCTTAGAAAGGACTCAAAAAGCTTTATTGAATGTTCTTTAAACCTTTTCGTTCATCTACATTTGATTTGTACAGTGCAACTGAGGTACTTACACCTAGCCAATTGTATATTTCAAATTGCATTCTTGGGGTACATCGTCAGTTACCTATCATTTCGCAACAGCCGGCTAAACGGAGAGGTAATACTATCTGTCATATCCCACAATGCAGGACTAAATATAACCAGAGGTAGTATGTTTTTCAATCCCAGATGCTTCATAATAAACTTAACAGCAAATTCAACACATACCTGATGAATAACGCAATTTTTAGTGAAACATTAAAATACACAGAAACGCAACATTTAATAGCAACGAATATTTAGTAGAAAATAAAAAATTCAACCTATGTTAATTTTATTTCTTTTTGTAATGAAATGGTGGTAGAGCGGGGCACCCAGTAATACGGGTCTCAAACTCAGTACAGGGGCACTTGCTACTTGTTTGTGCATATTTTCATAAGGCAATAAAATATTTTTATTTTATGTAGTCAACAAATAGTTGACACGGTCATGTACGAAAGGATACCCGTACGTAAGTGGTAGCCTATTAATATCCCACTGCTGGAAACCTCACTCATAAGAGAGAGGGTTGGCAGGTATGATACACAAGTGCGCTCTTTATGAGATCAGGCGCAGAAGCGACGGCTTAACGGCACGGGTTTGGATCACACCGTCAGCTACACAACTTCGGGTGAAAACTGAGAAAATCCTAACAGAAAATTCAATAACGACTCAATTCACCCGATCCCGGACTTGAACCCAGGGCCTCAGGTGTCACAGTCCGATGTGACGAGAATTCGACACGACCGGAGAGAGATCNAGGACCGACGGCTTAACGTGCTCTCCGAGGCACGGGGGTGGATCACACCGCCAACTTCCCAACTTCGGGCAAATATTGAGAAAATCTTAATAGATAACTCAATATTGATTTTTAAATTGGCCCGACCCGGGACTCGAACCCAGGACCTCATGTCTGTAGCCGAACATGTTAACCACTAGACCAATGAAGCAATGTATGAAATGTAGCTTTTATGTAATTTCCTACTAATGTTTTACTTTCACTTCTTTTTTGATTTCTGAACATTTTAATCTCTACTTTGGTATATGAAGTATTATATAACTAATAGCTATCTCGCACTACTTCTTCTACAAAAATGTAAAAAAAAAAACCATTAAACTCGCTTGTGTAGTTTCGGAGTCCATTGGAGACAAATATCGAGACATTATTAGCTGTACAAGGTGGTTGGAATATGAGGAAAAGCGGATCGAATTGTGAATCTAAACTACCCACGAATCTACCTAAAGACACAATAAATTTCAAGAAAATCGATCTAGCCGGTTAGGAGTTCATTGACATACACACATAACAATTATATATAGAAAGATAAAGGTCAACTGTGCCCGGAGGTGTCAACCGCGTAGTTTCCCATTCCGTGGAAATATGGACAAATCCACTACACAGTAAAAATTAATAAAATCGCTCCAGCCGTTTACGAGGAATTCAGTGATATACACACGCACATAACAATTATATAGATAAAAAACTTGTAATCCGTTATCGGCGTTATTTTAAGTATTTTATGTAATCATAGTTAGAACTCTGTTTGATTTATGTCATCAGATATCCATTTAAGAAACATTTGCAAAATTTGTACAGCACTATCTATTGAAAGCTCACATAAAACGCTTGTGGTTCATTTACAATATTTGTGCTAGATGACATGACATGACATGAGAAAATATTCTATCTACAGTCTGTTCGCGTTAAGAATGTTGTGAGTAATTATTCTAGCCCCCGTTGGGTATGATATCACTGCATTTGTAACGCGAACAATCTGTATGCCTTGTTTACATTTATATCGTATATTGTAGTTTAAAATCTTTACAGCAGAAAGACTAATTCTTTATAAAACGAAACGTGTTTCTGACACAAAGCCGTCCTTAACTTAAGACGTTGAGGTTCACAGAGCAAAGCCATATCATAGACACGATATTTTCTTGGAATAACAGATACATTTTCTATTTCAAAATGTAACTACGTTATGATCCCAAGAAAATACAAAAAATGGCTGTATTGTTCTCATTTCTCTTTATGCTTCCAAGGACATATCCCTCTGATATCTTTAAACATATAATTCTACTGTACGTTTATGTTATTCTTTTATACGTCACTGAAATGCTAAAGGTTGGATCGAATTCGAGGCTTTATTTTTCACGGGATCGGAAACTACACAGCTGACACCTTTTTGCATAGTTAGTTTTTTTTATTGTTGAAAGGTAAGTTATAATAGTCTAAAATGTAAGCGTTCTAATGTGGTAAGAGGCAATTCACCTCATATGTTTTCTATACAGCATCGTACCGGAACACAAATATCTTTGCTTAGCGGTGCGTCTTTTTTAAATAATAATTATAACAATCCTTATTCGTACTAAAAATTACATAGTTTATTAAAACTACCCTTGACCCCCAAACTAGGAATACCCGTGTCTTGTGGGTCAGCGTACGTCAGTGGGTGTACGCGTGAGAGAGCACGCGCGCGCGCGCCTTTT
Organism: Elymnias hypermnestra; assembly: GCA_015832385.1. Lineage (NCBI taxonomy): Eukaryota > Metazoa > Arthropoda > Insecta > Lepidoptera > Nymphalidae > Elymnias > Elymnias hypermnestra. The sequence goes on along the minus strand of JACTOM010000847.1, from coordinate 1,294,738 downwards.
TGTGTGTGTGTGTGTGTTATGTACTTGGCTAAGACAATTATAGTATTTAGAAGATTATAAACGTAGTATAATATAATATATATAAAATAGTAGAAATAAAATATGTGTCGGAGGGCAGCTGTATATGGAACGCTGCCGCCATCTGTCAATCGGCGTGGGACAGAGTCAATAGTGGTAGTCCGGCGGGCGTCTCTTGGTAGTTCTCGGGTAGCGCTCCGCCGGAGCGGTCGACCGTTGGAACTGTCGCGTTCCTAGCTATTATCAATAAAAAGTTTTTGTAAATTGATATCGGGAACATTATAATCTGAGTTAATTATTAAAGTGTTTGATTGCACCAACATTACCCAAGAACGCCCACAGTATGGAATTATGGCGATGTCGGCGGAGAACCCTATGCCCCTATGCTTTGTGCTCCTTCTCTCTTATTCTCCGACATATATATAAATAAATTCGAAGTTTTAATAATGGCGGCACATTGGCCATTGGGATAATTTTGGGATAAATCGACACTAAAATGATAAACTATTTTAGTGCAGTTTATCATTTTAGTGTCGATTTAGTAGCGGTGTTTTAATAGTCAAGTCTATTCAAATGGCATATAGAAACTGATTTATTGATACTGAAGTTGTATAAGTGAGGGCTTTAAAAAATGTAGAATTTTTGCATAAATGATGTATTTAAAATATGTGTCCATTTCGCAACAATTTGCTTATTTCGTTTATTTAAAATAGAGGAATCATATGTTACTTTACCGTGTTGTTTTAATAGAGATAAAATAAACAGCTTTCTAACACTGAGAACTTTACATCCTTTATATAACGTGTTTGTTGGATAGAGAAAAGGTTTAAATATCGATACTTTTAGGATAGTACGTTGAGCAATTTCAATTCTCTTCAGAATTGTCTTTGCTGGTAGAGTGGTAACTAGCTACGGCCGAAGCCACCCAGACTCACACTAGAAAATACAGCGTCCTAAATTCGTTCTACCGGAGGTTGAATCCGGGACTTCTGTCAGAGAAATGTATATAATTATTTTGTACTTGTATTTGTGACTGAACCAGTAAATAGCGTTATCTATTTCGATGAAATTTCTCCATATCCTCAAGTAATTCTGCGAGAAACCGCCGAGAATAGCTAATATTTAACAGTTATTTAACATCTTGGATTAATTTAGTTAACTAACACGATAAACTTATCTGCAGGATGCCTACAGCCTCGCAGCAGGAGGTCATTGCTCTTCAACCTCACTCATCGCCAATCATAGCGTCCGCAATGCTGGGGAGTGAGAGGTCAGCGATGTCAAGATGTGACGCTGGGGTCCCAGAGACTGAAATTTACTACTACGTCGTTTTACATGCACGGCAAGCTGGCGTCTTCTCACAGACTACAATTTGGTGCAGATCCTCGCCGAAGCCACCATTTCCATTTAGCACCTGCGCCAAGCTATAGGTCAGCGTACCGTGCCCTCTGGAAAGCCAATCTTCCAAGAATGGGCGGAACGCAGCAACCTTTTTAATAAAAGTCTGTAAATCAATATCAATCCCATGTTAGTTTGAGTGGTCACTTTTTCATAATTCCACCGCGACACAAGTTTTGTAGAGGATAGACATTTTCTTTCTTTCTTTTTCTCCTTTAATGTACCGGTTTGGAACATATCGTAGGATGGCTTCGTAAATTAGTGTTTTATATACTTCAACTCTTTTGCGCACATTTAAAAATGGCTTTAAAGTTCGACATATACGAGTATTTGATACTTATGTAACTTAGTTGAAAGCAGAATTCATATTTAACGACCTCTCGGGTTTTTTTAAACTATACTCGTATAATAAAACACGATAAATGAAAAGAAATCTTTCTCTTTTAAATTGGAAAAATCCAGCGAAACGGTTGTGCAGTTTTAGAGTATATCGTTGTAACTATAACAGGGATTTTTATTTTTATAGATAGAGACGCACTTTACTGTGCGTTATCATAGGAATGTTTCATATTAAAAAAGGAAACGAGATGCGAACTACGTACTTTATCACATATATTCTAGTTTCAGTGGAAATTTCAATATCCCCGGGGTATATTGTGATGCGTTGTTGAAGCATTTAGGTGGAATGGAAAAGTTGCTGTCAAGTTTATAACATCAGTAGCTGTTCGCTGTCACGTGGGAATATGGTGAAATACTTAGTAACCGTCTATAAATTGAAATTAAAAAAATTGCTTATGCAATTGTGTTTTTACAGCACTTCGTCGTCGTCGTTAACTGTTTCAAACCTGAGAAGAACCTATAACAAATTTAGTCGGGTATTCTTTTGTTTCTCATAATCACATCAATACAACTTTAATTTACTTTTTTAAGATAAGAGCATTTAATCCCACGCATGTTATCTTCTAAGTATATAAAGTAGCTAAAATTCTTAAGGTATCGCAGGTAATTCAGGTAACGGTTGATATTTAGAGTATTCGTCTAAAGACCTTACAAATTACAACATAGTACGTGAACATTTTTTTTACAAAACAAAACTGAAACTATAATTTTTTCACATAATGTAACTGGGGGCTGTTTTTCTTCCTCACTAAAAGGTGTGCTTGTAGTGACATCAGCACCCCTGCATTATCTCTTCACTTATACATTTAAAAGATAAATTGTGTAGTGGCAACACTATATTTATTTATATTTTTACATAGTGAAATAGTTTTAAATATTATATTTATTTTAAAATATTGGATTATATCAATAGAATAAATAGACTACAATATATATTGTGTAATACACATATATACATATTTTTGTAAAATAATTATCAACGGACACACAGATCGGTATATCTGATTTATATATGTACGTAGCAATGCGTGGGCGCCGTTACCGTGTCTTAAGTACTTCGCTCGCCCCATAGGGACTGCCTTATGGGACACATTTTGTCGCAGGTAGCTAACACACCCACGTCTTGAAATCGCGCTCCGGTCATATATGTTTTCTCGGTGAAATTATCTCGCGTTGCTAATCATATAATTATCGATATAATAATTATAATAGTGTCCTTTATCCTAACAACCACCAAACCTTAGTTGTCTTCCAAATCCTTCAGTACAACCCGTCTGACTTCAAAATAAAAGTGGAAGTGGCTGACTGGTGTGATATTTATTTATCTTACTCAACCATCGCACTCTCTTCGAATGCTTATAGTGAGTTACCCATAAGCGATAGATATATGGTATCGGGGGCCTTTTTTAGATCTATAAAAGGGCAATATATCATGTATTGTCATGTTATATCTCTAAGGGATTTGGCAGTGTTTTTGATTAAACTCCCAGGTGACTTAATATTTTCAGGCTCTTTTGACAATCATCTTCATATTACAAGAAATATTTACAAAACCTTGACAAATTATATACATAAACCTTCCTCAAGAATCACTCTGTATGAATATAAAGAAATGAAATGAAATATTTATTTATTAGGTACAATCAATACATTTTTTTCTGTGACATACTGACCCCTAAATTAGGAAAACCCGTATTTTAGGTGCCAGTGCACAAGAACATATAGAAGTTACATTCGATTACAGCTCCCAGATGGCTTGATTTTTTTTCCGGCACTTATTTACAATTATTGATATAATTCAAGCAATTTATACGAAGCCTTGACAAATTATACACATAATCCTCCCTCAAGAATCACTCTGTATATTGTTTCTATAGATTATTGCGAGCAGACCAGTAGATTGACGTGGCGGAGAACTTTGTTTCGGATTATAATAGTTTCGTTTGTAAGGTTAAATTTGTGTCGGATTTAAATTACAGGCTGTTTTATAAAGCCAACCTTTTTGCACTTAATGTAACTGGGGCTGTTAAAGGCGTGTTTGTAGTGACGTCAGCACCCCTTCATTGTCTCTCCACTCAAGACCTCATTACGAATGCAAAAGCTGTTTAGTCATTTTAACGTTGCACCTGCTGTCGCTCGCTTATAAGGTTTTCGCAATGGTTTAACACACATGTAGGAAATAGAGCATCGTTTCATTTATTTTATTTTTGTAAATCCTCAAATCTTGTTAATCAAGTTAATGATCCTGTGGAAATATAGAGAAATCAGCTTTTACTGAGAGTCTTCGAGCCTCGCTGGCGTTTTGGTAGCAAAGCTCCTGTGCCTGATCCTCGGTAGGGCGAATTAAGGTAATTGTATTTTCTAATTTGTCTGAGACAAGATAGGTGGGGATTTCAGCCGTTACCAGCAAATACATACCGCCAAGTAAGAGATTTGTGTTCTGGTACGATGCTGTGTAGAAACCATAAGAGGTAAATTGTCTTTTACCAAATTACCGTGCTTGCATCTTAGACTGTATCATCAGTTATGATCATAGTCAAGCATTAAGCTGTCAGCAATTAAAATAAATCCCACAAGAGCCGGAACTTCACGGTTCTACTTTATAGAGTGGTGAATTCGAGCAGGTCCCATCTATCTTTTATAAAAAATATTGAAATCGTTAAGCGGTTTGGTCATTAAATCATAACTGACAGTTGTGTATTCATTCATTCACATTGGTATGGATTTGTTGATAGAATACCAAATTCCGTTAGTCTTTAGGTCAAAGGAAAAAGGGAGAAATTGTGTTGAATTTTTATTGCATTTTACGTGCTTTTTTCGCTACAATGAAATTCCTGTGTGAACATGTTTGGGCTGCGTTAAATGAAAGTGGACTGAATAATGGACGAAAACATCGGACAGTACAGAGTTTTTTTTGGGAATTTAAAAGCTTGCTGTAAATGTAGAAGGGATGTGAAAGTTTTCATAATTTAATGGAGAAAAATTTTTTCTAATTCTATTATTAACTCAAAAGTAACTTTTCCTGTCTTTCATGCTTTCACGCCAAAACTACCGAACTGATTTAAATAAAATTTGGTACATATGAAGTTTAACTTGAGAAAGGAAAAGGACATCAAGGCTATTTTTTAACATTATAAAAGGGTTGTAAGTTCGATATACATAAATATGACGTGCAAAGTTTGTAATAGTACACTCAAGGGTAAAATAACAATCCTTACTGATGTTATAAATTTGAAAGTAGCTCCAGTCTAGAGACTCAGAGCTATTTGCAGTGATACACTAAAAATAGCTCATTAAAGTATTGATATGTATGTGTCTTGTTTGTAAAATAGTTAGCCTGAATTATTACCAAAAATACTATTCAACGCGGACGAAGTCGCGGGCACAGGTAGTTGTTACATATAGTTAGTGGCTTGAAGATCAGATAAGATGGCAGACGTACATAAATGTTAAAAAATTCACCAGTCTAAATCTAAGCGTATACTAATATTATAAAACTGAAAGGTTTGATTGCTTGAATTCGCTGATTTAAGGAACCATTAGTACTACTTATTTGAAAAACTATTTCAGGGTTAGATAGCCTATTTATCGAGGAAGGCTATAGGCTATATATCATCATGTTACGACTAAAGCGAGTGGTGCAAAATAAGAAAAATGTTTCAAAGTCGGGCGTAAGAGCTTCCTCTGCGTGTAAAACGATTAGAGTTTCACGAAAATCATGTATGACAAAATTGTTCCTCATTAAGACTTTTCTTATACTAACCAAATTTGTTCTAAAATAATTCATTATCTGCGAAAGTATTCTTATAAACTTGATATTTATCCATGAATATACGCAAGTAACATCGCAAAAAACTATAGTATATTCTTTATAAATTACCAAAAATATATACAGAATATTTTGTTTGTTGCATTAAAAGGACTTAAATTATTTTGAGTGATTCTAGCGATCTGAAAGTCAAAACTTATATTGTTTCAAAAGTGTTCATTTAAGTTTGAGTAAAGAAAGGCATGAATAACTTTATAATCAACTTTTATTAAATCCCCTTTTGGGGTTTGTGAAAGTCTAGTGATGCAATTCTTGGAGGTCACAGTGGCATCTTTTCATGCCTCTAGTTGGAAATGACCTTTCGCTACCAAGCATAATTGCCGTAATGATCGGCAGTAAAATGGAATGGAGGGCAGTTGCTTCTTTATGTGAGACTGTCAGCTTCCAGAACAGGGAATGCGAGGCCTCAACTGATGCTCTTCGTCTTCATCATAGGAGGGTAGAAATCAGGAGGTGTAAATTTTCCCGCTGCCGACTATTTTTGCTGCTATGGTCGGCAACTAAACGGCTTGGAGGGCTTTTGCCTCGCTTTGTGAGTCTGTTATCTTACAGAAGGAGACGAGCTCGAGGGTGAGAGTGGCAGGGGTTGATGTCGCTCTCCACCAGAGGAGGATGATGAGCGGTAGGCGTGCGATCGCCCATCTGTTCCAGCTTACTTGTTCTTGAATGAGCGGCTGAACTTCTGGCCCCGCCACCCAGTAGATAAAGAGGGCTCCGCTGGATTTCAATGGACATTCTGGTTTTTCAGCGAGTCCCACACAACCGATTGAACTCACTCGGTGTCCGTAACCCAGCAACAAAAGAAAAGTTTGAAATTCAACTCTAGAGTTGAACAATAGAAGTACATTTTAAGAAGCATAGGTTAAAGTGTTATTTTCAATAGTCTATAAAGCTATATGGTGAAAAAATCCTTCAATACCTACAAAATAAAGTTCACAAGTAAAGTATTCTCTTCAAAAATAACAAAGATCACGCCTATCAGTTCGCAGTAAAAAAGGTGTAATGTTTAGTGCCCCATCCTATCGCGAACAGATCTTTTACAGCCTGTACTTGCTACACCGGCGTGCTTTTCAAATGCCATCCTTTGAAATGATATTCTATTTGAGTAAAAGGAAGGAACTGTCGGTCTTTTGTTACCAACTTCTCTGGGAAATATTGTGACATTCCTTAGAAATATCATTTATAAACTATATATAATTTGGAACACCCTGCCCCGTTTTCGGACGGATATTTCTAAGATAAATCAAATCAAATCAAATCAAACTATCTTTATTCAAGTAGGCATATTACAGCACTTTTGAATCGTCAAAAATTTTTTTTTTCTTTTCCACACTCTAATTCTAATGTACGTCTGATGATGATACTCCAGAACGACTTAAAATCTAAAGTTACGAGGGTTGCTTCGCGCCCCGATCCAAGAAGAGCCCACAACAAGATCAGTCGGGTGTTTTGTTTTTTTGTTATCATCATCATTACAATATCATATTAGTTTAATATATTTCAATTCAAATTAGAGCAGTTCGTTCACTCCCACGCGTTTTTATCGTCTAAGTATTCTTGCAACTTATAATACGATTTTTCTATCAACTTTCTTTTAACAAAGACTTTGAATTTATTAATTGACATTTCTAAAACGTCTTGTGGGAGTTTATTATAGAAACGTATACAGTTACCCTTAAATGAGTTGTTAATTTTATGCAGCCTACTAGAATTTACAACAAGTTTGTTTTTGTTTCGTAAGTTATATGATATACATTCACTCTTTTTATTAAAAGAGTCAATGTTTTTGTGTACGTACAACAAGTTTTCTAATATGTATACGCAGTGAACTGTCATTATGTTAACTGCCTTGAATTTGTTTCTTAGCGACTCTCTTGGACCCATATTGTAAATCGCACGAACGGCCCTTTTCTGCAGCACAAATATTGCATCTATATCAGCAGCATTACCCCAAAGTAGAATACCGTATGACATAATGCTGTGAAAATAGCTGAAATATACCAGTCTGGCAGTATCAACATCTGTCAGACGACGAATTTTTTTAACAGCGTATTAATTAAAGTTATATTATTTGTTATTTCTTAAACGGAACTATGCCTAGACCCAGAGACCTTACAGAGACGTAATCTATGGTAAAAAGCAATTAGGAAAATAAAGGCCGGAGAAAGAAGAAGACTTTTATTAACTTTTAGTAATTCAGTTGACAACAGAACCCATACTTAACGATCTAAAAAAGTTGGATGTAACTTTTTTAAACCAAGATTTTTATATATATAGACACTTTATTTGAAGCCAATAATCCCATGATGGTAGTCTGTCATAAAATCGTACTAACCTGGAATGATTGAATTGACCTGTTATGGTTTCTACCGATAATTCTTTTCTAGTGTAGTTTGCTCTTTGGTTAAGTGGTAGCCAGTCCAGATTCAGACAATTTAGAAATTGCATATTCCTAAGTTTGCCCAGGCGGGAATCAAAACCAGGAAACTATTGAATCGGGATCTAAAAGTAAATATTTGCACTTTTGCGCCAGAGAGCCTGTAGAAGTTCCTACAAGCTGTGTAATAAAATCAGGAGACGACGTTCGACATGCCATTACCCGAGTTATCTCGTTAGCGTCTAAACAAATGGCTACGAACTAACAAGAGGGAATTTTTCATCGCAAAGGGTACTTTATCCAGCAGGATTTGATAAATTTATAACGGTTTATTATCCGTTGAGCCAGTGGAGTGGAAGAGCGCTCGCGTGAAATGATTTGATATGCAGCCGGGAGTGAACGTTCTAGCTTACTAAGTTGTATAGACAGCTGATGCTCACGTCTTTGTAGGTGAGAAATACAATTTTATCTATACTTTTTATTAAGTCTAGTAATATAAAAACCATTCCTATGCCTTTTCATAAAGTCCAATAAGGTATTATATAGTGTAACCACCGAAATAAACCTTTTACGCAGATACTAATAGGACTAGTGATGATATTAGAGAAAGACTTGATTGGTTAAGGCGAAGAAGATATTAGAGCACCATTATTCACTAAGTTATCTTTCAAACTAACTAAATAAGCGTTACACTTCAAACTTGATAAAGTGACTCTTCGTGGAATTTCCACGGGATCGGTAACCAGGTGAGTTACACCCTGTTACATAATAACGCAAAAGCGTCGTGAAACCTTATTTGAAGTATGAAAACCATTTTTTGGCCAGGAAACGATGAAACGTTGAAACGACGGATGAAGTATAAACTTCCGGGAGGGTGGTGATTCTCTGCTTGCACCAGGATACCCACTAAAACCCAGTGAAACCATCTTCAACCATGTGCTAAGTTCCAGGTGTCCGCTGACACATTCAACTCTGGCACCCCGGATGAATCCGACTTAAGGGTTTAGTTGTGGGTGAGCAGGTAGGCAAAATTGCACATCCTGGCACCTCCCCTTTTCAGGCGAGAGGCGTTTGACGTAAGCATCCTTAGCCTCTTTAGTGCCTCATTCTGCAGGATGACAGTTTCACTGAAGTAGTAGTATTTCTCATCACTAAACATAGCACCTACTATGCTGTGGAGTGAGTGATCACTTCCAAAAAGTGATTTCAAGATGTCGATAATGTCAACCGCAGAAACGTACCGTGAATTTAAATTCAAAGCGGCAAAGTGCAAAGCACCTATTTCCGCCTGTTTAAATCATCAAAATCCTCAGTCGAACTCATTGGGAAGCTGGGGAATGGTCAAATAACCCTTCGTGACCCACAAGGGGAGTGAAGCGCAGTGGCCTCTCTGCGAAATTGTTATTTCGCTGAAGGAGGCATATGAGAGGCAGAGTTAGGACGCTGTAAACGCTTCTTCAGTACGGCGCAGGAGGTCGGGAGGTTGGGGCATACATCTAAGCTTCTCCTGCCTCCTTCTTTATTTTCCGGAGTACCAGGGTAGATTTCATTTATCAATCCTCTGGTACTCCACAAAATGATGTGGACGGTGTCGCTGGGTTTCGTACGTATTCTACCTTGCCAGCGACTTCCACACTCCCGACAAGATTTAAGGTCCAGTCGGGGTGCGTAAAGGCATTTCCCATGGTGAAAAAAGGAATGTAGTTAACATTACAAAGTTCAAGGATGAAGGATATATCACACGAAACCTCAATCCCTCTCAACGATTGCCACTTATCGGTGTTGCTTTGATAACATGTTAAACAAAATAAATTGCAAACACGGCGAGTTACTCTCCGCCCGTGGAAAAGCGAGCATCAATAATTCATGGGGAGGTTTAATAGCTTAGAAGCACCTTCCAGCTATGTTGTCTAAGTTTCACAGTGGGTTTTTTGTTTCTATGTATAGCTACTAGCCCTGACATTACTCGGGTAGTATTGCATAAGTTATGCCTATATTTTTTCCGTCATATGAGCGTGGAAGCTTGAAAAGTCAATTATATTCCTTTCTTTGCCATAACTCTTAAGTCCAATATATTATTAGCAATGCTCCGCGATTTCACTCACGTATATACCGATCTCGTGGCAGTGGAAAGACATTAGACCAAAATAGGACACTGCAAACAAAATTTAGTTTTACAGGTAGTAAAAAGGTCTTTAATAAAATGTCTTGTTCTTTGATTCATTTGATAGGAAAAGGATTAATAGAGAGGTCTCAATAATATGGTTTGATTATTGCCGATTATTGCCGAAAACCCTCTCTCACATGAGCGAGGAGGCCTGTGCCCAGCAGTGGGACGTTAATGGGCTGCTACTTACCTATTGCCGATACTTTCATTGTCTTTCACAATGTAAAGAAGTAGTTATAGTGGCATAACTATAGTAGTTGGACATATCGCATCGCAGACTTTTTTTGTAGATATTAGACCAAATCCAGGACATTTTAATTAAGTGCCAAATCAAGAGTACTCTAAACAGACGAACTTGTATGAAAGGTTTAATGATAATGAAAGAAGCGAAGGAGATATGCAAGGATCGTGGCAAATGGAAGGACGTGTTCTCTGCCTACCCCTATGGGAATGAGGCGTGATGCTATGTATGTATGTATTAATTCGTTCTATAATACTGTAGAATATTATTTTGTTCTATAATCAATACTTTCCCCAGCGGACGCGATGCCAGGGTTTCTGTGACCAAATTTTCCTATTTCTTTGAGAAAGTGATATAGCCTTTGTCGTTCAGTGAAAATGCAGCTTTTTAATTGTGAATTGTTTTTTTTAATCGGGTCAGTAGTTTTTGTGTTAAAACTTTAGAAACATACATACAGAAACACAAATGTTTCCTCTTTATAGCATTAGTTTACATAATAAATTACATTATAATAAAGTGCACGAAATGCTTATGATAACTAACGTATTTAAATAGACAAGAATTAATACTATATACGTTTGAATAACTTCAATACTACCACGTTTTATGTAACTATTTCATTGGAAGATTTAACGTGTATAGTGAGCTTTAAAAGATAGATGCCGTCTGTGATTTTCTTGTAGATCTATAAAAGAAGAATCCCATCCCACGATGGGATGGGATTCTTCTTCTTCTTTGGGATATTTCTAAGGGATAGAGCTAACTTGGAGCAGTGAAAAATAACTTCAACTTAGCTGGTTATATATATTCATAAATTAACTTAAACATTATTTGGAAGTAGACTTTCAAAAGATGTTTTAGAGATTTAAATTATTAAATTTACTATTATTGAAAGAAGGCTAATTGTTAAAGCATATTACATGAATACTAACTAACTGCCTCATTGGTCTAGTGGTTAGCATGTTCGACTACAGACATGAGGTCCTGGGTTCGAGTCCCGGGTCGGGCCAATTCAAAAATCAATATTGAGTTTTCTATTAAGATTTTCTCAATATTTGCCCGAAGTTGGGAAGTTGGCGGTGTGATCCACCCCCGTGCCTCGGAGAGCACGTTAAGCCGTCGGTCCTGCGCCTGATCTTTCTCCGGTCGTGTCGAATTCTCGTCACATCGAACTATGACAGTGAAGGAATAGAGAGTGCACTTGTGTACTATGTCTGTCACTCCGCAGTGGAGCAGCGTGGTGGGTCTATGCTCTAACCCTCGCTCCTAGGAGTGAGGAGGCCTGTACCCAGCAGTGGGACGTTAATGGGCTGCTACTTACTTTACATGAATGAAATTTCCTTATATAAGTAATATAAGACGGAAGTAATATCGTATGATAAAACTATATCCTATTGTTTATTATGGGCTCTTCTCAGAACTAGGCATGATGAAAATCGATAGATTTTAATTTAGTGATGGGTATGACAGAATAGATTTATATATTGGTTATAACGTTAGCGTTTTACAATTAATTTGTGCAAATATTACCCATGGTAGTGATATTGATTAGAAAGGATGTCCTATTGTGTTAATTGCAGAACTAGTTGTAATGAAAATCGAGAGACTTTTATTTAGTTATTACTACCAGAACCGGCAAAATAAATATCGGTTACAACATTAGGGTTTTAGAATTAATTTACGCAAATTTCACCCTCTATTTGTATAATGTAGAGACCACAAAATAGTTCATTTTGCACTAAAATTATATGTTTTACGAACCAAATGTAATGAACAAAAATTTTAACTAAAATCTTGCCTTTAATAATAATGAGTATACTCCTTTTTGACTCTAAGAAAAGCTTTCCGAATATTCGTGAAAATGTTTTTTAGTTTTATCGAATTGGGTCCAGTAATTTTGCCGCGAAAGCGCCACAGACAAACGCAGTTACTTTGACATTTATAGTATTAGTAAATATTGTTATTTTACCCCCTTTAAAGTAAAACTTTTACAAAAATCGAATGTTATATTTATTTATTTCGATTCAACAGCCTCAAAAATAAGTTTCGAACTACTAGCTCTAAAAATGACAATATTTCCAAACTTTACAACACTTTTTCGCATTAAAAAGTAGCCTATGTCCTTTCTAAGTCTCTAGATTTTCTGTGTACCAAATTTCATTCAAATCCGTTCCGTAATTTTGGCATGAAAACGCTACAAACAGACAGAGTTACTTTCACATTTGTAAACGCCTTGTAAAATTAGCATATATTACGCTGGTATTGAATACTGCCATAAAATGATACAATACGCTTACATATATTTTAATCGAGGTATCATATAACTTATACACTTGATGTGGTATAATTTATAAGATTTGAATTTGCCATTCTTATGGTGACATTGACATAAAGATTAATCCAAGTAATTTCTTATTATATCAGCTTTTACACTTACTAGTTATAGTTTTTCAGCAAAGAATATATGTTCGATCTCCAGTGTGATAAATTTGAGTAATGGCCTATAATGTAGGGTAAGCGGGAGGCTTCGGCCGTGGCTAGTTACCGTCCTTACAGAAAAGACGTACTGCCGACGAAAGAGAGTTCTGTTGATTGAGAGATAAGAGGTAAGAGGCCTCTTACCAGATTAGCGCGCTTCTATATTCTTTACTTGATACTGTATAAGCACTTACCAGCAGGTGTGACCACAGTTAAGCGCTAATCTGTCGGTAATTAAGAAAATAACCAGGTTGTAGTTTCAATACCCCAAACTCAAAGACGTTATAAGCAAAAAATGCTTTATGTTAATTCTTTGTATTCATTAAGTAGTAAAATACCTCTTTCTAGGCTTAGCGCTGAACAATCTTTGACTACATCTTCACTTACCATCAGGTGAGATCATAGTCAATAACAAAACAATGGGACATTCCCATTGTATGCAATAATAATGCGAAAACCACATCGGGAAAAGAAATAATGCGTAGATAAAGTCAAATCATATTACATTTACCGCATCCTGGAATGTTCGGTATACTATAAAAATTCGTTCGCATACGTATACGCGGTGGTTTTTCCCTTTAATATCACATTTCAGAGAGTTTTCCGCGTTATGGCTTATGGAAACGCGAAGAAAATCAACCATAGCCATCCCAAACTGCCGTTTCCGCACTTATTTATTTTAGTATAGGAAAACTTTTATATGATATAAAAGAGAACGACGATGAGTGTATTTTTATGATTTACAAGAAACAATATATTTGTGATGCAAACTAGTAACGACGATTTTGATATTTGATTAGAGTATTTAATGAGAGAAATCCCACTGCTGGGCACAGGCCTTCTCACTCATAGGAGAGGGTTTTTAGAGCATAGACTCACCACACTGACCCCACTGCGGGTTGCCGGGACTCTGACACGACCGAAGAGAGATCAGGGGCACCGACGGCTTAACATGCTCTCTGAGGCACGGGGCTGGACACACCGCCAATTTCCCTAATTCGATGAAATATTGAGAAAATGTTAATTGAAAACTCTATTACAATTTTAGATTTAACTCGACCCAGGACCTCTGTAGCGGAACATGCGATACACAAGACCAATCAGGTAGTCAAAATTGCTGTAATTCTTAAAAAAAAAAACTAGTGGTATACTACTTTTCCATAGGAATACCACATGTCGTTTGAAATACACCACCACTCTCCGCTACAATGCTTATACCAAAGGTTGTCTGATAGTGATCTACTTAGCGATAAGACCGCCACTTTTACTATGTCTTTATTGTATTAGGTTTAGTCCTTTTAAAGGACGACAATATTAGTACAGCTCGTATGTATTTATTTATAAATACAATATATAATACACTTACAGTTTCATCTAAACCTAGACTAATATTATAAAGAGGAAACATTTGTATTTTTGCATGTATGTTTGTAACGTTTTCACACAAAAACTATTATGGCGATTTCAAAATATTTTTCACGATTAGAAAGCTGCATTTTGACTGAGCGACATAGTGTAAGTCCGGGTGTGAAAAAGTTGGTCACATAAAAAATATGTCATTGCGTGCGCTGGGAAGACTATTGAAGATAGAACAAAAAACTGGTCTACAATATTATAAAAGGTATTAATATCTGCAAAAAAGTCCGTGATACCATATATCTAACTACAGTAGTTATGCCACTATAATTCCTTTTTTACATAATAGAAGTGTCAAAAATAATCAAACCATATTATACACCTGTAACATACATCTGTGGTCTAGTGGTTAGCATGTTCGACTACAGACATGAGGTCCTGGGTTCGAGTCCCGGGTCGGGCCAGTTCGAAATCGATATTGAGTTTTCTATTAAGATTTTCTCAATATTTGCCCGAAGTTGGGAAGTTGGCGGTGTGATCCACCCCCGTGCCTCGGAGAGCACGTTAAGCCGTCGGTCCTGCGCCTGATCTCTCTCCGGTCGTGTCGGATTGCCGTCACGTCGGACTACGAGAGTGAAGGAATAGAGAGTACACTTGTGTACTATGCCTGCCAATCCGCAGTGGAGCAGCGTGGTGGGTCTATGCTCTAAGAACCCTCTCTCATATGAGCGAGGAGGCCTGTGCCCAGCAGTGAGACGTTAATGGGCTGCTACTTACCTTATATATATATATATATATATATATATATATATATATATATATAGATAATCCAGATTTTACTTTACAGCCAAAGTAGATGTTCTCCGCGCGTCCACTTGGCAGCTCCCGCGTCTTTCTCGCCTGTAGCTATATATGTAGGAGCCTCGGCTGACACCGACTCCAAATATAACAATACGAAGAACACTTTAAAAGAATACGCAATTATTTCTTACTTTTTAGAACATATTAATATATTTGTAAGTTTGTTTTGAAGGCGCTTCCTTTTTTTGTTAATTTTTTTTATTTATTTTTTGATTTTTAGTGAACCCGAAGTAAAGTAACGAATTTGTCACAATATGTGTACACCTAAAAACGTGTTGCAATGCAGTAACAAACGTAAGCTCATTGCTATTTGATTACAGCCAGTTATATTTTCTGCCATAAACTGCACCCTTACTGTAAGCCGTTGAGGAGATCCATTGATCTTCATATTTAACTACGACTAGCACTTGACTATACCGAAGTTACGGTAGGCAACTCAAATATCTGGATAGCCTATGGAAGATTCTGTCGAGTATCGTTCATTTGCTCCTAAGAATTGAAGAGTTCCGTCACATTGTCATGGATTCCATCATTAGAACCTAACCAAACTATCACGAAACAACCCATGAAGTATATCCTTTCCAATAAAAAAAGAATCATCGAAATCGGTTGGCGTGATCTTAAGTTATTCGTCCATTTGTCGCGCACCTGCTTAATGCAAATTTAAGACTTATCCGGTTTTCTCATGGATGCTATTATCAGAACTGGATTTAAAAAAATGGGACCCTATGACGAGTACCACCTTTCATTTAAAAAATCATCAAGATCGGTTCACCCAGTTGGGAGATATGAGGTATCAAACATGTAAAAAAAAATACAGACGAATTGATAACCTCCTCCTTTTTTTGAAGTCGGTTAAAAAGGCGTATTATAACGTTGAAGATTGTTGAAGATGCTTGGATTTGAATTCAATTGCAAATGAAAGCTAAATATAAACTAAGAAATTATATTTGAAAGAATAAATGTTGAGTTTCTTGACGGTTTCTTCTCAGAGGAATCAAGTATTCGAAACGGTGGTAGCTTGGTTATTACTGGACAAAGAAATGATGTTTCAAAAGAGCTTTTTGAGTCTACATTATACGTATTTTTGTAATCTTCATTACATAAACATCGCATCATTATGTATCTTTGTATTGTGTGTTCGTCACGTCGCCGTCCCTTCAGTGTCCCTTAGCTCATAATAAATGCATAACCTGTTTAGTCATTACGACTTTACACCTGTTGTCATTCGCTTTTAGTAAGGGACTAACAGGAAAAATAAAGTTATGATTATTACCCCTTTTATACGTTGTAACAATATATCGAAGGCCCCTACATATAAAGTCATTTCATATTTTAGACATTTTGATGTTTTTGTAATTTCAACCATTTGATCAACCTATTATAAAAACACCAACATACATTAACTAAGAACTTTTATTCTCTCCACTATTTTAATTTGTACAACTTTCACTAAACTAATAATTATTTCAGTATTTGAGTTTATACAATTTAGCACTAAACTAACTAAAAAAGCTCGAAACATTCATAGAACAAAAATGGCCCGTTAGTTAACGTTTCCTCGTACAGCATAACATTTCGTAATATAACACAATGTTTTTGGTATTGTTAAGTGTTGCCACTATATTACTCAGTAACTTCCAACATTTTAGAGCTATCTTCATTGTCACCCGCCTATTTATAGTCTAACAAACCTAGTTCACCCAGTAAGGCGAATTTAGGAAATTGCATTTTCTAATTTGCCTTTTTCTGAACTGGTGGAACGCTTCGGCCGTGGCTAGTTACCATCATACCAGCAAAGAGGTACCGCAAAGCATAGAGATTTGTGTTCCGGTACGATTCTGTGTTGAAACCATAATTGCTAGAGCTAGATTGCCTCTTAACAGATTAGCGCGCTCCTATCTTAGATTGTGTCATCACTTACCAGGTTATTTTAAACACTATCGTTTCCTCAGCTCTCTTACAATGCACAACGACTAAAAACTTATTACAAAGAACCATGAAAAAGATCAAATAGTAAGAAGGAGAAAATTCGTAATAAACTTTTGCCCGTTCTCTCAAATAAAAAAAAATCATGTAAACAATATTTAATATCAATAAAACAAAAAGTACTAGTTTTAAATATAATTTTAGAACAGTAACTCTGTATATTTTTTGATGGCCTCGCTAGCTTGTGATACTTGTGATGCTGGTGAATGTACTCGCTTCACTATCAGAGTTCCGGGGTTTGATTACTACGTCAGGGCAAATTTAGGAAATTGCATATACAATTTTTTCTGAGTTTGTACTTGGGGGAGGCTTCGGTCGTGGTTAGTTACAATTCTATCAGCAAAGTCGTGCCGTCAAGCATAGAGATTGGTGTTTCTATACGATGCTGTGCAGAAAGCATAAGCGATACATTACGTCTTCCTACATTGATGGTAAGTGATGATATATTCTAAGATGGAAGTGTGCTAATCTGATAAGGGGCAACTTACCTCTTATGGTTTCTACACATCATCGTATTTTTTGCTTGGCGGTACGTCTTTTCAGTAAGGGTAGCAATTAGTCACGGCTCCCACCTATCCAGACTCAGCCAAACTAGAAAATGAAGTTTCCTAAATTCGTGCTATTGGGAATTAAGCTAGAATCCTCTGCTAATAATCCGAGTTCTCGCACCAATGCTCCAGCGAGGCTGTCAAATTAAACAGATATAAAAACTAATAAATTATGTAAAGTATTATTGTGTATATAGATCAATATCAGATTATCGTCTTTTTATCATTAACTACAAAAGCATATAAGGTGGCATTTTCCCTTTTTAAATCCAAGGACGAAACTGCAAAACTTCTGGCATTCCTTATGTGTCTTGCAAAAGAAATTACTTCTTCTCGCTATATGATGAATTTGAGAGGAAATATTATTTTGCTGTATAGTTTCGATGTATGTAGGATTATCTGAAGATGAAATCATTAATTGTTTATAGAAAAAACTTGTTCTGCGATATTTTAGAGCGAAGAAATTTAAGAAATCGGCTTGATCATACGCATTTTTAATAAAATACCGTAATCAGTTTTGGATTTACCGCTATATAATTTGAAGAAATATTATGCCCATAACATGTTTTTACAAAAGGCATATTATAAAGTTGGATATTTTTAAGCGATAAAAATGTATGTTGTTATGTGTGTTATTGTTGCACAAAAATATATTACACATTGTAACCTACGAAACTATATTTAAAAGAGTAGCTGCTGAGTTTTTACCAACAGACAACTGACGATTCAAAAGTGCTTTTTTAACGTACTTAAATATTTTGTTTTTGGCAAAATGTTGCTAAGATGTGAAATTATTTGTAAGGTTATCTACTAATGAAGGAAACCTTATCAATTTATTGCACTATTCATTGCCTCCATGGCGTGCAATACAATGAAGGTCACAGTGGTGTAAGTATTCTATTCCCTAACGAAGCTCCTGGGTTCGATCGATGTTGGGTCGAGTTTAAGCATTTTCTAATTTGTCTAAGTCTGGACTATGGCCTTGGCTCTACCAGGAAAGACGTATCACTAAACAAGAAATTTGTGTTTTCGTACGATGCTGTGTAGAAACCATAAGTGGTAAGTTGCCTCTTTAGCGCGCTTCCATCTTAGACTGTATCATCAGTTGTAAACATAGTCAAGGGCTAACCTGTTAGCAATAAAAAAATGCACTTTCAAATCTGTTTGAGTCTGGACTGGCGGACGGCTTCTGCATTGGCTAGTTACCATTCTATCATCAAAGGCGTATTACTGAGCAAAATATATGTGTTATTGTACAATGCTGTGTAGAAACCATAAGAGGTAAATTGCCTCTTAACAAATTAGCATGTTTTCGTCTTAGACTTTGTCATTACCTATCATCAGGTAAAATCATTGTTAAACGCTGACATGTATGCATTTAAAACGAAGTCGTTATATTTTATGGAGGCTATAAAGAGTAATTTTATTAAATTAAAATAAGTACTTACAGATAATATTACAATTAATAACACTCAGTGAAAAAACCAATACAATAATAAACGAAATATTCATGATTACTGTATAAAGGAATGCTTTATAATGATAAAAAGTTACGAAAAGAATTCTATTAATGCATTTTATGTATTTGTATTGGTGACGTAAAAAGGGGAATTCTTGGTTATGTGGAAACAATAATGTGAAAGCGATAATAAATTTTCCTTATAAACATACTAACAGACCCGCGTAAACTTATAAATACGACGCTATTTGATGATATATATATATATATATATATATATATATATATATCATCAAATAGCGTGTATATATATATATGTCGGAGTGCAAGAGTCTGTGAATCGCTGGCGCCATCTTTGTATCAGCGTGGGGGCACAGTCAATAATCAGTGGTCGACTATTGAAACTGTCGTGTTCCTAGCTGTTATTGTTAATCAGTTTGTGTAAATTGATATCGGGAACATTAAGTGATTGAACATTATAATCAGAGTTAATTAACAAAGTGTTTGATTGCACCAACATTACCCTCGAACGCCCACAGAATAAGAAATTAAATAATGGATCCAATTAATGACGATGTCGGCGGAGAACTCTACGCCCCTGTGCTTTATGCTTTTCTGTTCTCTCTTATTCTCCGACATATATATATTATGTGATTGCCAATATCTTGGTTCATTGAAAAGATAAGTAGGTTTGGTTTTCATAAAAAGTTTATTTTGGTCTTTACATTTAATGAAACATCATTGCATACAATAAAAACATATGTATGGTGTGATATTCATGGTGGAAACAACATTGGTACCCTATTTTTTTTAAACTGACCAAGGTGTTGAAGTCACTTTTATTGCTAAACGGTACCAAGACATGGTTTGAAATTTTCTTGTGCCTGAAAGGGAAGAGCAAGGACTAGAGGATATCTGGATTTAGCATTGCCAGCCACCTCTCCGGATTTAACAACAGCCGACTATTCATTATAGGGGTTTGTTAAAACTCTACACCGTAAAGATATTATTCGTCAGGACATTGAAGAAATTTAGCCTGATAAGTTGCAGGATGTCATGAAAAATTTAATTGCGGTCACCATTTAGACGATATAATTTTCCAATCATAACCAAAAAAAAAGACAAGAGTTGCCTTATTAAACAAATAAGCATCTAAGCTAGCCCTAGTCACGAGTTCTAATCCTAGGCATCACTAAGTTATTTTTGTAAAGCTTATGTTTCCAATTGTGTTTTGAAATCCCTCATCGTGCTTCTCGGTAACGAAATTCATCGTGCGGAAAACTGCATATTTCTGAAGTAATTCTGCTGTGTGTGTTGTCTACCAATCTGTTGAGAAGCGGCGTAGTGGGTTCAAGCTCTAAAAACCCTCTAAGTTATGAGTGAGTCGGGGTGGGTCCTTATGATGCTGTAATATTGTAAATAGATTAATACTATATTGTAATGATCATGATAAAAAAAGAATATCCAAGATTATGAGTTTATTGAGGGCTCTTCTCAGGACAGTGCACGAAGGAACCCTGGTAACATAAGATTCATTGATTCTATTATTCTTCTAGCAATAAAAAAAGACTCAGACCCAGAATATCCCAGTCCCAGGCCAAAATTCAAATATTGCTTATTCAAGTAGGGCTTTACAGATTTAAGCAATATTTGAATTTTGGCCTGGGTCTGAGACTGGGATAGTCTGGGTCTGTGTCTGGGCCTATGCCTGAGTCTTTATTATTGCTGACAGGTCAGCGGTTGACTGTGATCACACCAGATCGTAAGTGACGATACAATGTCAGATAGAAGCGCGCTTATGTGGGAAGAGGTACGATTTCTCTTAAGGTTTCAACATAGCATCGTACTGGAACACAGTCTAGTAATTAGCTACGGCAGAAGCCTCTCACCAGTCTAGACTCAGACCAATTCGAAAATGCAATTTCCTAAATACGCCCTACCGGGAATCTTACCCGGGGCTTCTGCTGGCAAAGCGAGTACTCGTACCACTGCGCTAGCGAAACAGTCAACGTCAACATTTATGTCTTTATTTGGATCTGGGTCTGGATCTGTTATTGGTTCAGGTCTGAGTCGGGGTCTGTATCTCATTCTAGGTCTGAGTCGGAGTCTGGGTTTCGGATTGAGTTTTATTGTATATTTCAATTTCAATTTGATTTTAACAGGCTGCTACTTCTACTAGATTACTACTACTAGAGATAGTAAACTTTACAAATGAAGCGAAGCGAAGTGAAATCGTGGCTTTCTAAATATATTATATTTATTCAGCCTCTTTAACGCGTCATTAATAATTTGCGTCACATTATACAAAACTAGGTTACATATTTCATTAAATGTAACATGGGATCCCACTTAAAACTTAAAAATACTTTTTTAAACCTGGGCATAAAGCGACAGCATGATCATTTGCATAATTCATATTCGCAAGAACAATATTTGCACATGAAAAATTACAGGATAAAAGCGGAATGCGATTTTTCTTGCAATTTCGTTGTTATTTTAGTAAAGAGATGCACTTGAATTAAAATGGCCATTATTAATGTCGGTCTAAATTACACCAAAATATTTATTTTTGAAACAAATTCCTGTGATCGGTTTTCTCGAGTAATTTGAGAAAGGTTTAGGTATGTAATTTATCAAGGATTTCTGTTGAAGTATAACGATAGTTGTTGCATATGTCATAAAAAATAAAGATTTCCGGGAGCTTTCATAGAAAACTTTGTCTAAACCTTTAGAGATATAACAAAGCAATACATAATGGTATCAGCATCTGTCTGTGATGGTGTATTTCTATCTTTTAAGTATTGCGTATTCACTTGTGTAGTTTACGATCCTGTAAAATTTGCGAAACTAAAACACAAAAACATCATCGAATGTGGGAGAATTTTTTATGTAAGTGTCATCCGTGTAGCTCACGATCCCGTGGAGATATTGGTAGTAAGTAAAGTAAGTAAGTAGCAGCCCATTAACGTCCCACAGCTGGGCACAGGCCTCCTNATAGTGATTTTTGAAGTGGCCCGACCCGGGACTCGAACCCAGGACCTCATGTCTGTAGTCGAACATGCTAACCACTAGACCAATGAGGCAGTGAGATATTGGTAAATTTCGAAAAAAAAGAATTTTTGTCCTGTATATAATATAATAGCTAGTAAAGTAATGAATAATTTGTTATTGAAACATTGTCTAACAAAATTCGTTGATGTATACATATTGATACTATTGTTATATAAGCTATGATTTCTTATATAAAATATTATGAAAGGTAACTTTGAGTAAAGAGCGTTGTCTGTGGAATAAAGGAAGTTTTATTTCTATATATTTCATAGATTTCTCAGTCGGAGCAACTTATTGGATTATATCCAGTGAACTTATCATTTTAAAAGCGGCAAGGTTTGTTATCCTCAGTGTGCTTTGAAAGGCTAGTAAGAGGATTGCATGAACACGGTCCGTTCAACACCGATGTATTTGACATGTTAACTTTTAAACAAGCTTGAAATAATTCAGTTACACGGTGACACAGCTGAACTAGAAATTAAATTATAGTTCAACTTTTGTAACTGAATTTTGCTGGATTTACTTTTCTGTTCAACAAAAATTCCTCATTCAAAATATTCGTTATTCGAGTAGGTTCAAAAAGCCCCTTTGAATTGTCAGTAGTCTTGACCGTTGATAACAAATATACCACCGGTTCGTTAAGATGATTCCTCTGGGAAGAAACCAGCAAGAAACTCTTTTAATTGTGTAATATTTTGCAACTGTTATAATATGCTTTGTGTAAAAGGATTTTTAGATATTTTTGGCATTCTTAAAATTATATACGGAATAAATCAAAATTGATTGGGGAATCCTACTAAAAATGCGTGTGCTCTACCCGAAAAATGATTTCTGATTACAAGTAAATAAGTATGAGTAAGGAGTTAATAACTCTCACCATCGAAGGAAGCGGGTACATGGTCTTTCGTAATTCCCAGTCGGACCCATTCGGGATATCAGAGAGTAATGCGGATCCGATCCTCGGATGCCCTATCAAGGGATGTAGTGGGTTCTGTTGGGTTTCAGTTGGTATTGCAAGGTCTCCCCCCTCGGCGAGGTCAATATTCCCATCCCTACAATAGGAGTGTGTAAATACATTTCCCAGTGTCAAAAAAAGGGTGATTTTTATTCCTACCTTAGCATGATATGTTAGGGCATGTCGTCCTGCCTTCGTGAGGTCTCAGTCGGACTCATTCTGGACATCAGGGCGGAATGCGTTAGTGATTTTCGAATGATGAGGGTTTCACTGGGTTTTAATGCGTATTGTAAGGACGAGCCTCACACCTTGGACCTTTTTCGTAGTGTGTAAATGCATTAGCCAGCTTTAAAAATAAAGTGTTATTTTTTCCGATGGGTTTCATTCCAAATCCCCAACGTCAAGAAAAGGTAGTTTTTAAATTTCGTCTACGTGAACTCCCAGTCAGACTTATTCTGGACATCAGGGTGAGTGATTTTTGGAGTTTCACAGGGTTTTATTGGGCATTGTGATGTTGAATCTCACACTTTCGGCCTTCTTCGTGGTGTGTAAATGCATTTTTCAGCGTCAAAAAGTGTGTTATTTAATCTCAACTTGGAAGAAGGTGAGGTAGGTTTGTGGATATCGTCCCGTCTTCGTTAAGTCTAAATCGGACTCCTCCGGGACATTGCAGTGTAATGCGTGAACGATTTTTCGAATGGACATGAGGGTTCCGTGAGATTTTAGCTTATAGCTCCAGTCACAGTCACCCGTCTCTACAGACGTGGTATGTAGCTGCTCATTAACGTCCTACTGCGGGGCACAGGCCTCGTCACTCATATAAGAGAGGGTTTTTAGAGCATTGACTCACCCACGTTTCTTCACTGCGGATTGGCAGGCATGGTACACAAGTGCACTCTCTATTCCTTCACTCTCATAGTCTAATGTGAGGGGAATCCGACACGATCCGAGAGAGATCAGGCGCAGGAACGACGGCTTTATGTGCTCTCCGAGGCATGGGAGTGGATCACACCGCCACTTCCCAACTTCGGGCAAATATTGAGAAAATCTTAATAGAAAACGCAATATCAATTTTGAATTGGCCCGACCCGGGACTCTAACCCAGGACTTTAATGTCTGTAGTCGAACATGCTAACCACAATGACTCATTGTATCAACTAATCAACTCACAGCCAATTTCGGATATCACATTTACTCAATTATTTTCATTGTCGCGAGAGAGAGTGAGATAAAAGTTTATTGCGTGGACTTTGTATGTGATTGAAATAGTTATCAATCTAACCTAGTTGTCAATTAATATTATTTATAGCTTTTACATCACTGGAATCACAGAGACATTTCTTCATTATTTCAATCAAAATTGGTCAAACTATGACGATTTTTTACAATTAATAAATCATGTATAATGCTTGATGGAATAGAAAGAGGTAAACTACTTCGTATGAGGCCCAGAGTCAGCGACCACGTTTCGGAGCCGTAGGTCATCACTGGCAACACGCACTGTTCGAAGAGCTTTGTCTTCAAGCACTGAGGAGTATCGGACGAAAATATCTGGCGTAGTTTCCCGAACGCTGCCCAACCGAGTTGGATTCGGCGGTTGACCTCTTTCTCGAAATTGGACCTACCTAGCTGGACAATGTGTCCCAGGTATGTATATTCGTCTACAATTTCGAGTGCTGAGTTCTCAACGATGACTGGGTGGAGCGGAACATGGATATTGGACATAACTTTCGTCTTATCCATGTTCATTTTTAGGCCNTGGGGCCCGAAGGTGCTGGAGTGGCGACCCCGCACCGGACGGCGCAGTGTAGGGAGACCCCCCACAAGGTGGACCGACGACATAAAGAGGGTCGCCGGTAGCCGCTGGAGCCAGGCGGCGCAAGATCGGGCCTTGTGGACATCATTACGTGAGACCTATGTCCAGCAGTGGACGTCCATCGGTTGAAGCGACGACGACGACGACGAAACTACTTCAGATAGTATCATCTCTTGCCATCAGGTGAGTTTTATATATAAATTTGTAAACTATACAAAGCAGAAGACGCTCTTTAAACATGGAAATTATTATAAAAATACGGAAAACATTACACAAAGAAAACTTAGCGGAGAATGCAGCATTTTCCTCTCTAAAACCTCTGTCTCCGGTAGAATTTCATTAATTTAATTTAAACGAATATCACATTTGCAGTGGACGTAATATTTCCATGCAAAATAAAAGGAGAGAAAGAAAGACGTGCGTCTCTATACAAAACAAAATCATCTCAGTGTGTATTTAAGACCACACGACATGTAAAAACGCTTTTTTATATTGCTGACATGTTAGCGCTTGGCTGTGATCACACCTGATGGTAAGTGATGTTACAATCTAAGATGAAAAAGCACTAATTTGGTAAGAGGCAGTTTACCTGTTATGGTTTATGGTGGGTCTATGTTATAAAAATCCTCTGTTTTATGAATGAGGAGTCCTGTACCCAGCAGTGGGACGTTGTCTGCTATTGACGTTGATTTACCTTACCAAAAGATCTAAAACGCGAGTTGAACGTTGAAAATTTATATGTCTTAATCTTTGTACGTAATAAAGTCGTGAAGAAAACCTAACTTTTAAATAGCTTAAGCTTTAATAGATTAAGCCATACCATAACTTCCCTAAAATTAGACCAATTTTCAATCAGATTTGATCGAAACATACCGTAACAGACGGCTTTAACTCATTGTTATTTACGTCATGACTTACACGAGGATTACATCATTCAAATGAGATTAATTAATTACTTACAATCAACAGCTTAGAATTGAGCGATGTTCAGATAATGGCAGTTAAAATTATACGTTGAATTATACCTATTAATATGGTCGGAGTTAATTAGTACGTGTGTAGAACAGGTTGGATATTACAGTAAGGGTAAGGTGAGTAACAACCCATTAACGTACCAAAGCTGGGCACAAGCCTCCTAATTCATACGAGAGTGTTTTTGGAGCAAAACCGACAATGCTACTTCATTCTCATAGTTCGCTGTGATGGCAATCCGTCACGACTGGACAGAGATCAGGCACTGGACGAACGGTTTAACGTGCTTTCCGAGGCATGGGGTTGGAGCGCTCCGCCAACTTCCAAACATCGGGTAAATATTGATAAAATCTTTAACGAAAACACAATATCAATTTTGAATGTGCCCGACCCGACTCGAACTCAGGACGTCATGTCTGTAGCCGAATAAGCTGATCACTAGAGCAATGAGGGAGATGGATATTACAGTAAAGGTAATGTAAGTAGCAGCCTATTAATGCCCCCACAGCTTGAAACAGGCCTCCTCACTCATAGAAGAGAGGATTATTAGAGCATAGACCTACCACGTTGCTCCACTGCGGGTTGGCAGGCATAGTACATAAGTGGACTCTTTATTCCTTCCCTCTCATAGACCGATGGGACGGCAATCCGACACGATCGGAGAGAGATCAGGCGCATGACCGATGGTTTAACATGCTCTCAGAGGTATAGGGGTGGACCGCACCGCGAACTTCCCAACTTCGGGCAAATACTGTGAAGTTGCTAACAGAAAACTCAATATTAAATAATGAATTCGCCCTATTGAAGACTCAAACTCAAACCTCTCATGTCTGTAGATAAGCTGATCATTAGACCTATGAGAGAGATGGATATTAGAGTGGTTAATACAAAATAACAGTAACAGCAATAGTATAATAAACAACTTAAAAGTATTTTTTATTGCTGATAAGCTAGTGATTGTCAATGATCTCACCCGATAGAAAGTAGTAATATAGTTTAAGATGGAAGCGCATTAACATGATGAGAGGCAATTTAACTCATATGGTTTCTACACAGCGTCGTTCGAGAAAGCATATTTCTTCCTTAGCGGTACGTCTTTGCTGGTAATGTGGTAACTAGCTACGGCCTATGCATTATATAGAAGCACCTTAATATATCTGAGAATCGAACCGAGTACTTCTGCCAGCGAAGCAGGTGCTCACAATATTGTGACGCAATTTTCATTGAGGCCTTCAAAAATATGGGGAAATCAGGAATGAATTGTCAATTTAAATTATTCATATATCCCACGTTAAAATCTGATCATGAAGACTCAGAGTTGTTAAGATTAAGAAACTTAAGCCATTAAAATTACAGATTTTCTAAAACTAGCTGTTCTCTGGGATGTTACCTGTGCCGTTCCCGATCCGATAAATATATTTTCAGAATTTACAGCACTGTTGATGATAGTAGAAAAGGAATTACAATATGAAGTTACCAGTTAATACTAATAAAGCAAATAATTCACTTCCATGCATTTTTGTCGCCTAAGTAGTCCCTAGAACTGTAGTTTCTTTTAGTTAGCTTTCTATTAATAAACAATTTAAATCTTTGTCTATTCTTCGTACGATTTTCGTTTTCTAGTCATAGGACTCTCTATAAATAAGATAACTGTCGTTTTGTATGTATCAAAATGGGTTAAAATAAAAGTGAGTACAAAAATATTATTATATCCATTATATGTTATATCCCTTTAGCTCAAATACATCCAGTTTACTCTGTGTTTACCCATCAGATATAGAATCCGGGGAAGAAAATACTGTTATAACATCTAGCATAGGGAAAACTTTTTTTTTAACGCTGGGAAATCCTTGTGGATACCTGCAATACTTGGGTGAATATTCCAGGTTATGCCGGACTCATACTGGCTAAAACCCAGTAGTGTTACTACATCACTCCGTGACGAGAGCGCAATTGACAGACATTCGCAAACTCGACAGCGATGTTCCCCTTTAGGCCCAACCCGGTCAATGAACGAAAATTTACTCCGAAGGTGGCTTGCCTGGAGCACTTCGCAAGCCACCAACTACCTCACGGGAATTTTCCTTGTTGAGTATCGGACCCCCCATCCCAAAGTACACCTAAGGAGGGAGACGGCGATGGTGGGCCTCTCGCCTGCTCCCCGGCTTTCTTCTGCGAACGGTCTAAGCGGTGGCGTCCGTTTCCTTGATCGTCATGACATCCTCGAAGAAGGACAGTTTAGCACACCGCTCTCACGCCGCTTACCATCATTCTAATGACGGTGGGAAGCAAGAGAACCACCCCGATAAACAGGGAATATTGTTCAAATTACACAAGTAACGTCATATTTTACCAAATATTGGCATGTTGCAATTAATTTTAAAACATTTTATCACCTTGTTTTTTGTAAAATTAACAGGATAATTTTATATTAATCCATTTATTATATGCATTATCATTTTAATCCTCAATGTTATTATATAGCTGGTGCTATGACTTCACCTTTGTCTATTAAATACCACGTGTCTTAAGGTTTTTACTTTATTATTTTATATTACAGTAGTAGCTCAATGATCGATGTCAAATGGTGAGTCTTAAATCGTGGCTTGTTACCTAGAAAAAAAATTGCGTTTCGTTAGAAACCACACGACGTAAATTACCTCTTCACAGGTTACCGGCTTTCTACTCGGGATATATTATCCATCAGGAGAGATCATATTCAAGCACTAATTCATTAGCAATAAAAAGCACCCTAAGTATTAAATCCTTCCATTTGACTAGATTCAAAGCTGGGCAATTCGAATCAAAATCAAAATATTCTTTAATCAAGTAGTCAGTTGAAAACATATCTACCACCGGTTAATCCCGCTGAGAAGAAATCGGCAAGAAACACAGAGGTTACTCCTATGAATATAGTTTTTGCAGGTCAAAATCTGTTTAGCTTGCATGTAAAAAGTAAAGTAAGTAGTAGCCCATTAACGTCCCACTGCTGGGCACAGGCCTCCTCACTCATACGAGAGAGGGCTTTTAGGGCATAGACCCACCACGCTGCTTCACTGCGGATTGGCAAGCACATCCGACACGACCAGAGAGAGATCAGGCGCAAGACCGACGGCTTAACGTGCTCTCCGAGGCACGGGGGTGGATCACACCGCCAACTTCCCAACTTCGGGCAAATATTGAAAAACTCAATATCTATTTCGAATTGGCCCGACCCGGGACTCGAACCCAGGACCTCAGGTCTGTAGTCGAACATGCTAACCACTAGACCAATGAGGTAGCTTTCATGTGCAACTGTGATTTGTTTGAACGTATCGTCGGCAATCCCCCACTGATCAATAAACTGGAGATTTTATACACCGAAGAACCCTATGTGTCGTCTATAGGATTACCACTGCAATTTTACGATTAATCATCTCATCATAGAGATATATCACCCACATACTCTAGATACTTTACTAGCAAAATGTGGAAGCGACTTCCACCAGCAGTGTTCGTTCAACATGAAATTGTTCAAGGGGCAATTACACTCCCTCCTTCTGCACTGTTGTCCTGGTGCTATAGGCGTCGAAAAAGTAAAATCTCTCTCTCTCAAGCTCTCAACTATCAGACAGACGGATCTACTTTCGTATACACGATATTAGTATTGATAATAGGATTTATATATCATTGCGTTATTAACACAGATACAGTAGCTTATATAGATAACACATATGTTAAAAAAGTACCGTTGTTATCAGTGTTGTAAACGATTTATTTTAAATCTCCTTTTACAGTAAGTTGTATTAGACCCTGATAGACAAATAGAAAATTAGCTGTCTTGATAATGTCTTGCCAATTTAGACCAGTTTCACTCGTTTCCCTCTAAGTGCCCCTGCCAACACGCAGTGAAGCAACTTAGTGGGTCTACGCTCTCAAAACACTCTCTCCTATGAATTAGGTGGCCTGTGCCCTGCAGTGGAACATTAATGGGCTGCTACCTACTTGATAGACTTTCTTCTGCCTTTTAAATACATACATTATATAACATACTGCTTATACTTATATTATAAACTAATCATAGCATTTTTCGTTTTCATTTTCTGACTATTATATGAATAGTTTTGTTGGTACACAAAAACATTGACTCTTTTAATAAAAAGAGTGAATGTATATCATATAACTTACGAAACAAAAACAAACTTGTTGTAAATTCTAGTAGGCTGCATAAAATTAACAACTCATTTAAGGGTAACTGTATACGTTTCTATAATAAACTCCCACAAGACGTTTTAGAAATGTCAATTAATAAATTCAAAGTCTTTGTTAAAAGAAAGTTGATAGAAAAATCGTATTATAAGTTGCAAGAGTACTTAGACGATAAAAACGCGTGGGAGTGAACGAACTGCTCTAATTTGAATTGAAATATATTAAACTAACATGATATTGTAATGATGATGAAAAAAAAAAAAACAGAATACCCGACTGAGTTTGTTGTGGGCTCTTCTCGGATCGGGGCGCGAAGGAACCCTCGTAACTTTAGATTTTAAGTCGTTCTGGAGTATCATCATCAGACGTACATTAGAATTAGAGTGTGGAAAGGAAAAGAAAAAAACAAAAATTTGACGATTCAAAAGTGCTGTAATATGCCTACTTGAATAAAGATATTTTGATTTGATTTGGTATTCCGACACGGAAAAAGGCGACATGCCACTAAACCAACCGAATGCCGCAGACATAAATTTTGTTATATATTTATCAATATAAATTTTGTTATATGTGCAATAATATGTTAATTATTTATTTGTGGCACACATTCTATGAATCGCTGACAATTAGGCCTTAAAAAAGTTTCTATTGTCAAATGTAGTAAGATAATTAAATTAAAAGAGTTACTATGGTGGTAAAGTTTTAACAATTTTTATATTTTTTTTTTCAAAGGAACTATCTACTCACTATAACACAAAGAGTATAACGAGACTCGCTATTCCAAGCCCTAAAAGAAGCTGAGGGTAGAGAGAAAGGGAAGCAGCTCGTGCATGCGGGCACTAAGGCATCAGAGCAGCATGACCTTTGGCAATTTAGTATACAGAAATGATGATGATAAAAAACACAGCAAAAAAAAAATTAGCGAAATTGCTCCTGCTGGTCACGTCTGATTGCATGACATTTAACCAGCCATACTTTACTCTGTCTTCGTTATGAATAGCCTTCGTTATTAATATTAATGTAAATCGAAACCATTCTCGCAAGCACCCGAAGACACAAAAATATTCAACAAAATTAGTGTAGCTCTTTAGGAGGAATTCAGTGACATACACACGCACATAAAAATTATATATATAAAGTTATATACACAGTGTAATTTATAGCAATATTCCCTATTAAAAGCAAAATATACCTTTACGTTAGAAATAAATTAGTCTAAAACATTTTCGTATAATGAATTCTTAATAATTCCAAACTCTATTACAGGCCTTTATTTATTGATTCATTTTAATTCAATAGCTTTACATGCATGTCCTGTCAATTCTCATTTAATTCTATAATTTGATTCCAGAATCCATGTTCTAACAGGTTCAGAGAAAAACTCTTCGTAAGACATTTATTGATGTTTGCTGCTTGAATAACAAGTTTTTTATTATTATTTTTTATTTTATTATCATTAAACCTATCCTCTATATAATAATAAATTATAAAAAATAATTTTGTTCCATAATTTTATACCAATATCTTAGCAAGAATTCTCGATCTATCCCATAGCAATCATGTCTCAAAACTTATACGTAATAAAACTTAATTATTGATTTTACAAATCTAAATCTGTTGCTTTTATTGCAGAAATTGTAATAAACTGATACAACTTTATGTAAAGATAAGATTTGACTGACGATTCAAAACCTAATATATATTATATTAGTTCAATTTATTTTATTACCATCTTAAGATAACATTTACGACCACGCCTTAAAAATCGGTAGAGATTTACGATAGATAGATAAATTGATAGATGTATTTTATGAACACGAAAAATGATAAGAGAAAATAACATACCGTAACATAAACTAGATTTAGTGTAATCTTTCCTAGACAAGGGTTGTCTAGAAAAGAGAGAAATCGTAGGCGGTGTTAATAAAGAAATAGACATATGTAAACCTGCTTAGCCACAGGATAGTTGATATGCAAGACAAACCCAATGATCTGAAACAAGAGGCGTTAATGGATGGCCTGAGCATTAATTTTCTCAAAACTCAATGATAGGTTCGGAGAAAATAGAGTGAGTACAGAAGTTTACTTGGCAGTATTGTGTCGCATTTTGGAGGAACTGAAGAGGATGTTGTATCGAGAATATCTAAAGCTTTTGCGCAACTCAAATCCATATGGCAATCTAGGCAACTGACACAAAGAGTGAAACTCAAGATCTATCGTTCTGGTGGCACCATTTATGGCAGTACTTTGGTTTTTACATTTTGATGTTGTCGCGTAATGTCATTTTCCCCAAGTACCTACCTTTTCCCTCGCGTGTACATACTCGTTCTCACAACCGCCGCGACAAGGTGACCTTCTGCCGATAATAACACTAGAGTCTTCCGTTAATCATCTAAAAGGCCAACGCAAGTGCTTCGCCAACCGCCGAGACAACTGTGATTGTACGATAACCACCTGAACTATCAAAAGATTGAGTCGCTGAACGCGTTGGACTAAAGTGATTATGCTAAGCACCGACGCAACCACGCCCATGCACAGCTATCTACCTTCCAGAAATACCTTCCAGCACCTTCCTTCTTTCTAAATTCTAAATTTCTCTTCTTAAATCTAACCGCCCAGACTACATTCACTACAGTCTAACCTAACCGTTCCCTAATCCCCTAATCCGCGCTGCCGTTTCACGTTTAAATGTAAAATCTATTCTGCTATATGGATGTGAGACATGGGGAGTTATGTAAACCATTATAGAAGATCCAGGTTTTCATAAACCGTTACCTCAAACAAATTGTACGAATTGTCAGTCCCGAAAGAATAATAACTGGAGATCTCTGGAACATATGCCATGAATCATCAAACGGGAACGAATTCTCCATACTCCAAAAAAGGCAGCGTGATCGACCCAAACGAATGTGGTAGCTGATGTGAAACCAGCTGGATTGACATCTAAAATAAAAAGCATCTCCCAAAATAGAACGGTGGCGTTGTAGTATGGACGCCCTCTGCCCCATCTAGGGGACTTTATATTATAAATATATAACGGTACCACGGTAAACAATTGGTAATATCAGGAAATCGAAATAAGATAATCGTTGAGGTCATAACTGGTATTTGCAGTTTTTAAAGGAGTTATTTTAAACTTATAAACGAGTTAGTGCGTGAATGATCTCGCTGAAATAAAACTAATATCAAGTAATTAGATTTTCTTTATACTCAATATCATTAACAAATAATTTTGCGAAATGTGTAATTACACAAAAATTTTATTGCTGCAAGTAATTTAAAATTCAAATAATAATAGAAATTTAATTATATTGAAATCTATGTCTAAAGAACGTTACAAGTTTATTCTTTAAGCTTAAATGTGAAGAAGTATTATATATATATATCAATATTTTTCTTTATATCAATTCTTACGCCATTTAGAATTTCTTAAATTCATTAAAAATTGAAAAAACCATTTAAACACTCACATGAGCTTTCAACTAATGGTGTCGTTTTAAATTTCGCATAACAGTTTTGTCGTTATTAGTAGGTAATGTAAAATAAGCTGTGTTAATTAATTATTTATTATTAATCTTTAATCTTAAAAATAATATTCTAATTGTCCTTATTAAAGCTGAGCTCTCTCTTTCTTTTGGTTTTGTATATCAATCTTGTGAGACTAATACTAATATCTTTTACAAACGCAAACTTTGTATTTATTGCACCGTCCTCTTTCATATAATACGCTCCAGCATACTCTTCGACATCCACGGTTTGTACAATACAATATACGTATGGGTGTCTCAATTGGTTTCGTAGGATCTTTTATTAATGTTGGCTCATAGTCGGGGTTCTGGAAATACAAATCCTCTGGAAAAAATATATTGCAATTAAACAAATCTGCAAACCAGCAAAAGAAATCCCATTGCCCATCAATCGCTGTAAGCCCACATCTTGAATGCATCGCCAGTGAGATGAACGGCGGCAGTCGGGTTGTCGAGGTCTTCTTGGACATGGAGAAGACCTTCGACTGCGTCTGGCACGCCGGCCTCCTGGCTTTTAAAAATTGCTTAGCACATCATTACCGTCTGCCTACGTGCGTATTGTGGCGTCCTTCCTGGATTGTCGCCGCTTTTACGTCGCTGTGGAAGAAGCGAAATCGCAACCCCGCCCGATCTCCGCGGGAGTTCCCCAGGGCAGTTGTTTATTACTAAGCCTATACTCGGCGTATACTGATAACATACCAACCCTGCACCACCCTGATCAAGGTGACAGAGGGGGAGAAGTGCTGTTGTCACTCTATGCTGATGACAGCGCGTTCATCGCGTCGTCAAATACAGAGGAACAAGCCGTCATCAAGGTTCAACGTCTGCTGGATCTGTTGCCGGATTGGTTAGAGAAGTGGAAGATGTCGGTTAACGTCGGCAAGACATCGGCCATCATGTTCGGCCGCCACACGCCGCAGTATTAGCTAAACATCAGGGGGCAGGACGTGGAGTGGCGGACCACAGTACGCTACTTGGGGTGCCGCATTGACCGCGGGCTGCGCCTGGCAGACACGGTGACTCACGCCGTGGGCCAGGCTGCGGCGGCCCGGTCGATGCTATGGCCGCTCTTTACCTCAAGTCTCCCAACAAAAGCGAAGCTGAAGGTCTATGGAGCCTACGTCCGCTCCAGACTGACATATGCAGCCCCTGCCTGGTACTCCTTCTGCTCAGGGTACCGGTCAGGGTATCAGGGCTCAGGGTAAGGCGAAGGCTGCAGTTCCAGCAGAACAAGAGCCTACGTATGATAGTAGGAGCTCCGAGGTACGTCAGGAATGACGTAATGCACCGCGACACTAGGACGCCCACCGTGGAGGTGTTTGTCCGCCAGCTGGCAAGGAGGATGTTCCGCCTAGCCGACACACCTCCATGGGATTGCCAGCCACCATCCTAGAGTGGCAAACACTAGGCGCCCCTTACCTCGTGAGCTTCTGCTGTCACTACCATCAGACGTGGGTGATGACGGCGCAGATGACGCGCCGGCAGTGGCTACACCCGGATTGACCTCACTAGACTAGACCTGGATGGGCCCGCTAGCATCGCCGGCGGGAACCAGGAACTACGGGCAGAAATAAATTACCGAGCATCCGCGCGATGCTCGAGGCTTAGCCCGGGCAATGGGACAAAAGCCCCGAGGCCCGTAATCCTCTACGCAAGTTGAGACGTACCCGAGAGAATGCCTAAATACGTTTTCTGAGTGCTTCTTTTACTGTCCAAGTCTCGCCAAGTCCAAGCTCCGTAAATAAGAATGGACCAGATGTAACATTTTAGGAGAAAAACACGCAATGGAATTTGGAGGTTACGCTAACAGAAAATGTTTCGTATTTTTTAAAATGTACTTCGTTCTATATTATTACGATACGCGTCTTAACTTCAAGCTTCATTAAGCCTTAAATTGATTGGTATATACTTGAGATCACATGACATATGATGTAAAAACCTCGTCAAGGCGAGGATAATAATACGAAATACAACTATTATATGTTTCATATTCATACACTAAGATTATAACACTCTCGATCGTGTTTGAGCAGTCACATTACTAGACTGCGCATTACTCAATTGAATGTAACGGCCAATCTAATTTAATACCCCCAAAATGAAGTGCACACCTAGCACACAGCACTCCTAAAGGTTTTCACTACGAATAACTTGCACTTACTTAATCTCGGTCTATTTTCTTCATAATCATATTCTGTATCTTCACTACATAAGCTCAAATGCAACAAAAAAAGTACGATACAAAGTGAAGTTATTTTACTGGACATTGCTTTCTTAAAACTCTCATGTCCTATAATGTTATTTTATGACTTTGATTGTATGCAGAGGTATGCGAGAGCTATAAAAAATAATCATTATGATAATGAAATTGCTTACAGTAATATGTCAATGCGATAAGGAATTCCTTTGAAATGTATTACAAGATGATTACAGAAACAATTGGTATCCGGTATTTAGATCCTAATACTCAAGATATATTTAAACTAGCTGACTCACGCGAATGCGTCTGCATACACTTAAAAGAAGGGTTACATATATTTGATACTTATGTAACTTTATCTAACACCAACCGCTGCCAACCGAGACAAAATGTACGGCCCGCCAGCCGCTATACCTCCGCTTCTTAAATCTCTGATATCTACTAAAACATTCATATTAATAAAATGCTGTTATGGGAAGTTTTGATATACATGAATTATATAACGTATGTGTTGTCTTAATGGGATAGAAAGTAATACTGTATTGTATTAAATTGCTTGACATGTAGCAGAAAAACAATTTGTAATATGTGAAAGATAAAAAGGGTTACTGTGCTATTCTTTACAGATAATTACCACCACCAATTTTTCGATTTTTTAATATATATCCAATAGTGAGTCACCAGGGGTGCAGCTTTTTTATTTTTTATGTCTGATTAATGCACTTGGCTGCAATCATACTTGATGTTATGTTGTGCAACCTAAGGTGGACTGTGCATGCTTAAGAGGTGCCTATTCAACCTGACTTTAAAAATACCTGGATCGTAGGAACCTGGAAAAACGGAAGCCTGTAAGGCATTCCATACTTTAGAGTTGCGGATCAGTAACTATTGCCTAAATCGTTTAGTGCGAACTTGTGAGATGTCCTCCTTGTACGGATGCTAATCGTTTCTGTGTCTTAATGTTCTATAGTAAAAGGGAGACGGAAGAACAACTTTATATAGTTTTTTCTGCTTTGGGGTCCTAGAGGAGTCCGATGGATAATTCATGGAGGCGGGAAGAGGTGCACAAGGAGGAGGAGCTCTCGAGGGGAATTAGTGATAGAAACTTGCAGACAGAAGCTGAATACTTTCTACCGCCATACCTATTCCGACTTCCGCGAGAAGAGCCGCTTTGGCGAAGGTCCTCCTTCGAGCCGAGACAAGATTGTCGTTGCGTAGTATAACTCTCCCATCACGGGGAGGAGAGGACAGTGCAGGAGCCAATCGAAGCCAATGTTCCAGAGAATCGGCCCGAATACCGGACCCTTGCGTCATGCTTTGGCAGACTTGACGTCGGAACAGCCTTCCGCTCTCCCAAAGAATCTCCCTATCCTGGAGATGTGCCCTCAACGAAGGAAACAGACTTCCTGACTTTTTGTTACGGGAACGTCTTTTATTCTGCAATCTACTATTTTAATGTAGATCAAAGTACTAACACATCGTAAACAAAGTGTTTGTAACTTGCAGTGTCCTGTGAGTTTGTGAACTAGTTTTCAATCTTGGCTACTAGAGTAGGACTCCAAAGTGATTATAAATGTTGGAAAGTTCTTAAATGTCACAGACTGAGGCATCCCGGACTCGGATGTCCTGTCCGTGCGTTTACACAAAGGATAGGAGAGCATAGTGTATACGAAGCGTTTATTTATAAGAAAATAAATGCTATAAATAGAAAAGCAAAATTCTGATTGTGTATTTTTAACTTTTACTTATTCTTATTACACGTAAGATAAGTAGATCAAGTGAAGTTGATTAAAATGTTGGAACTTACAGTTTCCTTACAAATTTCAGTAATCTCGATCTTTTATGAAGTTAGATTTTACTCAGGCTATACTTTATACAGGTATAAGCTATTCAATGCGCGACGAGAGCTTTATAAAAATCTTGATCGTGCTAGGCGAAAGGAAGTGGGGAAGCTACAAAGAGAGAGAGAGAGAGAGAGAGAGAGAGTTACGTTTTACTTTTATCGTGTGATCTAAAGCATATGCCTTTTTTATTATATAATACCAGCTGTTCCAGTGGTCACCCGCGTAGCTCACTTACCGTGGAAATTTAACGTCGAATTGCCATTCTACACCATTCTTGAATTTACCTAAACACACATATGATATTCATTAAAATCATCATTTTAGGAGGAGTTCAGCTTATATCAAAAATCAAAATAAAAAACCAACTCTCATATGAGGGAGCGGGCTTGTGCCCAGCAGTGGGACCATGTGGCTACTACTTGCCTTTTATAATATATATACGCGTACATATTAACAAAAGTAGCAGCCTATAAACGTTCCACTACTCGACACAGGTCTCCTTATAAGAAAGAGGGTTTCGGTTCACAAACCCATCCCCTTGCCCCATTGTGGGTTTACAGACTTTTGTATACACATATAAAGATATATATTTACTAGCTCTCATCTGAGCAGTTTACATTTCTGTGGGAATTTGAGGGAAATCCTTCATAAGTAATTAGTGACTTTGCGAAAGAAGTTGCTTTGCTAAATTTCAATTCAATTGCGAATAATTTTGGATATCTCCCAATAAGTAAGTGAGTGAGTTAAGGGATCTAAACCCATCTTCGTATTATTGACTTTCTAAGATATTTGTTTGGGGTACATAAGTTTAATGGTTTTAAGTTCTATAACGGACATAGGTAGCAACAATTTTTGTGTTTGATATAGAGATTCTAGTAGTCATTTTAATGTGTTCTTATAAATAGTTATCCAAAGCTTCCGTCATACTTATGGGTTATTAAGTTACTTTCCTGTATCTGAACAGGAAAATAAGGAATTGAAAGGCCAATTAAAGGCCTACTGAGTCGGAATCAAGTTGACAGTTTGGTGCTACAGATGTTACTTAACCAGTAATTTATCATCATATACGCTTTAGCAAAAACTACAAAAATACTGCTCAATTGACTTTATCTCTTTATTTTTCCTAATACCATTACGTAGATATAGTTTTAAAAAGTTATTTTTACCAGAGAGCCGTTTGAAAATTTCAATAAAATGTTTAAATCAACTTATGAAATAATGACACTTAGTTTTGCCAAAGCGTCATTCTGCCGATGTGAACATAAATTTTTAATTACTCCTTAGATTGTCCATGTCAACTACCGCTTCGCCACATCAACTTCGTGATTCTTAAGGCTGTGTCGGTGACTTTGGTTCTTCTACGGATCATCTTAATTCTGATTTGATCGCGTAGAGAAACTTCAAGCTTTCGAATGAGGCCCATAGTCAACGACCACGTTTCCGATCCGTAGGTGATCACTGGCAACACGCACTGTTCGAAGACTTTGGTCTTGGCACTGAGGGATATCGGAGAAATAGATGTTACGTAGCTTTCCGAACGCTACCCAACCGAGTTATTTTTATTGTTATAGTGTATTGCTTATTCTATTATTAAATTGCTAATAGGTTAGCACTTGACTGATAAAGTATAAAAATCTTGTATTACGGTGTTTGT
The DNA here is from genome assembly GCA_015832385.1 of Elymnias hypermnestra. Taxonomy (NCBI): domain Eukaryota; kingdom Metazoa; phylum Arthropoda; class Insecta; order Lepidoptera; family Nymphalidae; genus Elymnias; species Elymnias hypermnestra. Next base: position 1,255,411 of record JACTOM010000847.1, on the reverse strand, counting down.
AATCGAACTTTTAAAATCTGCTTAAGCTAGTGCTAAGCTAAGCTGCATCCAACTAGTGTCACTCTACTCTTTGTTTCATGCTTCGCTTCACCCTTCACTTCACTCTTCGCTTTACTCTTCGCTTCACCCTATGCTTCACCCTTCGCATCACCCTTCACTTCACCCTTCGCTTCACTATTAGCTTCACTCTTCGCTTCAATTCTCGCTTCACTCTTTATTTCACCTTTCGCTTCATGCTTCACTTCATTCGAACGCTTAAAATATACAATTTTATAAATTTGACAGACAAGGAATTGAATTGGAGTTTTCTACTGCTGAAGCGATTATTTGAGTCATTGTTAAGTCCAAAAAGAGTAATATTACATTGGCTACAATATTTTTAAGCCGCCATTCTTAGGTGACCGTAAATTTTATCAAATCTTTGTGATTAACTTGTTATTATAAGATAACAGGTATTCACCTATACCAGGTGAAATGGGTTAAATGTCAATTACTGATATAAAGTAAAACCCCGTGACAGATTAGTTTTTTATCGTAAACTTTTTTAATCATTGTTGATTTACAAATCTTATCAATAGAGGTGAAAATATGTTTTGAATGTGAACTATTAATTTGATAGGCTAGATTGTTCAATAAATTGAAAAGTACCGGTTATCGTTATAACTTAAATACAGGTTATCACACGGAACTCTCATTTCAACGTTTCTTTACCTTACTTTAGATAGTATACTTTATTGAACACGAAGAAAGAAAGATAAATAAATTAAGGTTTTTTTAATAAACGATCATATCCTATCCAGAGATAAATTTGTTTAGATAGACTTTCATTGGAAGAAACTAGACATTGCTAATGTCCTAAAATATGCATATTACACAGAATTTATGCATAAAGGCATTCAAAAGTACACACAAATATTTACTCTATATATGTGTTAGCTACGTAGTTTCTGATCTAGTGGAAATTTGGAGAAATTTGTCTTTATTAACCGTCTCAATTGTGAAACGTTTTTAAGTTTTCATAATGACTAAATAAATGAGATTAATAGTCCAAAAGCATTTTCGCATTATTGCCATTCTAATAAAACGTGTTTAGGGCACATCGACAAGATAGTTTTGAAGTCAATAATTTTTGTATTTTATACATGTCGGACAGGTGTTTGTGGAACGCTGGCGCCATCTGTCTATCGGCGTGGGACAGAGTCAATAGTGGCAATCCTGCGGGAGTCTCTCGGTAGTTCTCGGGTAGCGCTCCGGAGCAGTCGACTGTTGGAACTATCGCGTTCCTAGCTATTATTGTTAATGAGTTTGTGTAAATTGATATCGGGAACATTAAATGATTGAACATTATAACCTGAGTTAATTAATAAAGTGTTTGATTGCACCAACATTTCCCACGAACGCCCACAGTACGGAAATTATGGATGCCATTAATGAAGATGTCGGCGGAGAACCCTACGCCCCTGTGCTTTATGCTTCCTTTCTCTCTTATTCTCCGACATATATATTAATAGTAATCCGAATTTGCATACAATTTAAGTTGACAAGCTTAGTAAAACTAATGTACAGCATTACAAAATCAAAATCAAAATATTCTTTAATCAAGGCTCAAATAGCACTTTTGAATCGTCAATAGTCTGTCCGTTAGTAACAAATCTTCCAACGGTTCCAAAAGTTGATTCCGCTGAGAAGAAACCAGAAAGAAACTCAACGGTCACTCCTTTGAATATAGTTTTTGTAGATTACAATGTGTTAAGCTTTCATGTGCAACTGAAATCAAGTCCAAACATCTTTGTCATTTAAATAATCTTCATCATTATAATATACCTTTTGTAATAGGAGGTATTTAACATATTTCTTAAATCTATGTGGAGGCAAATTCAAAAGTGATTCGGGTATAAGATACCCGTCTCATAGATTTTTCATTTATTAATTTTTGATACACTAGAACGTCACTAAGTATAAATTTCTTTATATATCCGTAATCGTAAACTACGAGATTAAAAGCGCAGGTAACAATTACTTATATATGTTATGCTCAAGAAGTTTATTTAAGTTACAATAATAACTTACAAATCTATACAATAGGTAATTTTTTAAAGAACACTTCAAAACTCGGTAACAGTTCTATGTTATTATCGAGAACACTTACAAATTATTATTTTTTAATTCAAAATCAATTTTTTTGTGTTGTAAATGTGGTGAGTGGGTAAATCAACTCGGTCACCACGGTCTGTCTTGTCTTCATAGTGCTGGTCGTCTTCCGAGACACGCCGGCATCAACGACATCATCAGAAGGACCCTTGTCACCATTAACGTGCCGGCTATTCTCGAGCCGAATGGAATTGCACGTGATGATGGTAAGAGACCTGATGGTATGTCGTTGATGCCTTGGAAAAAAGGAAGGTCGTTGGTGTGGGATGCTACATGTGTTGATACGCTTGCACTATCTCACATTGACGCTACCTCCAAATCAGCGGGAGCGGC
>JACTOM010000847.1:1179302-1250047 GCA_015832385.1 Elymnias hypermnestra | reverse complement strand
ATTAAAAGAGTCAATGTTTTTGTGTACGTACAACAAAAACATTGACTCTTTTAATAAAAAGAGTGAATGTATATCATATAACTTACGAAACAAAAACAAACTTGTTGTAAATTCTAGTAGGCTGCATAAAATTAACAACTCATTTAAGGGTAACTGTATACGTTTCTATAATAAACTCCCACCAGACGTTTTAGAAATGTAAATTAATAAATTCAAAGTCTTTGTTAAAAGAAAGTTGATAGAAAAATCGTATTATAAGTTGCAAGAGTACTTATACGATAGAAACGCGTGGGAGTGAACGAACTGCTCTAATTTGAATTGATATATATTAAACTAACATGATATTGTAAAGATGATGATAACAAAAAAACAAAATACCCGACTTAGTTTGTTGTGGGCTCTTCTCGGATCAGGGCGCGAAGGAATTTCGTAACTTTAGATTTTAAGTCGTTCTGAAGTATCATCATCACACGTACATTAGAATTAGAGTGTGGAAAACAAAAGAAATATATATTATTTGAAGATTCAAAAATGCTGTAATATGCCTACTTGAACAAAGATATTTTGATTTGATTTATTTACATGTATAGATGTAAATAGACATATTATATATACTGTATTTATGTATTTCATACATGGGATCTAAATTCTTTTGTCTTTGCAGGTTTTATTTAGTAAATCTTTTGTTATGTTTCATATTACATTCACCGTGAACGGACACAGATAACCCGTTTGTTGCATCGTCCAATTCTGAATACTAGAGATCTGCAAACAGCTTGACAATGAACAGCTATGCATACGCGTATAATAGCGCGTTCGGAGTGTATATCGGGTTTTCCGGGTCTGCTATTATGAAAGGATATGCTGTACCGGGATTCATCAGAATGTACAGTTAATCTGTAAAATAAAACCAGTCATACCATCTATACTAATATTATAATCTATACAAATGTTCTAAAGCTGAGGAGTTTGTTTCCTTGAACGTGCTTTTCTCAGAAACTACTGACCCTTTTGAAAAATTATTTCAGTGTTAGACAGCTCATTTATCGAGGAAAGCTATAAACTATCTAAATATCATCACGCTTAAACCAATAGGAGCGGTGCACCAATGTAGAATGTTTAATAATCGGGCTTTTTTCCTTTTGAGAGCTTTCGTTGCGTGCGCTCCGTAAACAATAAGTTTCATTAAAATTATGTAAGAGATAATTAAATCACTCTTTAAAAGTAAAAAAAAATCCGCGATCCCATATATCTATCTCTTTAGGTTGGTTCACTACATCTTATTTTATGTTAACCAAATTTGATCCTTGGTCATCAAAACTGCTTCATTGGTCTAGTGGTTACCATGTTCGAGTACATGAGGTTCTGGATTCAAGTCCCAGGCCGGGCCAATTTAAAATCAATATTGTGTTTTCTATTAAGATTTTCTCATTATTTGCCCGAAGTTGGGAAGCTGGCAGTGTTCTCCACCCCCGAGCATAGAAGAGCAGGTTAAGCCTTCGGGCCTGCGTCTGATCTCTCTCTGATCGTGTCGGACTCCCATCACGTCGGACTATGAGAGTGAAGGAGTAGATCTGTCAATCTGCAGTGGAGCAGCGTGGTGGGTCTAAACTCTAAAAAACCTCTCTCATTTGAGTGAGTAGGCCTGTGCCCAACAGTGGGACGTTAATGGGCTGTTTTTACTTAAATTTGTGTCTTCTCTCTTATTAGGCGCAGACGGCATTGCGTCGTTGAGCTAGTAAATAATATAAAGGGAAATAAAGTTACTATATAATAAGTCACTCAGCGTTCGATGGAGAGGGCTGTGCTCGGAGTTTATCTACGTGATCGAATCAGAAAGGAAGAGATCCGTTGTAGAACTAAAGTCGCTGATATAGTCCTACGAATCGCGTACCTGAAGTGGCAATGGGCAGGGCACATAGTCCGAAAGACCGATGGACGTTGGGGGCCGAAGGTGCTGGAGTGGCGACCCCGCACCGGACGGCGCAATGTGGGCAGACCCACAAGGCGGAGCGATGATATAAAGAGGGTCGCCGGCAGCCGTTCGAGCCAGGCGGCGCAAGATTGGGCCTTGTCGTCATTACGTGACACCTATGTCCAGCAGTGGACGTCCGACGTTGAAGCAATGACGACATAAGCAAAGATTGCATCGGAGTAATACTGCTCTCTTTATCTATCTATATATATATATATATATATATATATATATATATATATATATATATATATATATTGTGGGAATCCTTTAGAATACCTATATTCAACAATAGACGTCCCTCGGTTGAGTTGATCAGGCTAATTCTACTCAAGTAAAGTTTTGAGTACCAGCTATATATATAAAAATCTGGTGGCATGATGCTTGTTGTCAATAGACTCCGAGATTACTTAAGTGATTCTTATGAAATATGCAGGAACTGCCTTTTTGGTTAGATGATCACTAAGAATCAATGAATTCCAGTGGCATCAGAATCTGTATTAAAATCTTCGGAGGCTATTTTGAGCGACGAAAGTACCACATTATTTTTTAATTCAATAATTGGGTAATTTAATACGCATCCCTCAAATTTTCGACGTTCTTGTTTTATGTGTCAAAATTTTTGACAATTTGTTAATTCTTCTCACGTTTCATTAGAACTTATTTTCTTTCTTTTATTTAAAATATTTTATTAAGTTTCGCAGATTTATTGCGTTCTTGATTGAATATCTAAACTTATTTTTAGGCTATAATATAGTGTGTTTGAAAGTTGTAAGTAAATGACAAAACAACTTGTTGCTTAGTTACGTAGTCGAAACATGCGAGCTACTCATTCAATATCTATATTCATACTAGCAGACCCGACAGACTTTGTCCTGTCAAAAAGATTTGGAATGTGGCAGATTTCAGTTTTACGAATGATTTTCGAAATGAAATTACAGCAGTACTAAATATCTATAGCTCTTACATTTTTGTGACTATTCAATTTGGTTGGGTTGTGACTATTCAAATGATTTTGAAATTTGTGCAGCGGTAATAAAGTGCAAATTGACTCTTTGACGTTAGGAACACACCTACATTGCTTAGACAACAGTGAGTACTTGTAATTTATTATGAACTTTATTGAATAGCTTATAAATAAAGGTTAAATTGACTCTACATTTTAGTTAGAAAACGTTTGTATGGGAATCGGAAAAGGGCTGTTTTTAGGGTTTTCCCCTGCAATTATTCGAATTTTTCCCGCCGTAAAAATGATTGATGAAAAATTTGTATATGCATCACGGGACGAAAGTATCCCGCTGCCACCCGCGTTTTTATTACACGGGCGGTGATGTTATACTTTCGTTCCGAGTTGCGTAATATACTATTTTAATTCAGAGATCGTTAAGCGTTAACTAAGTTATATAAGCATCAAATAGATGATACTATACTTTAAATGACTGTGATGCAGACGAATTAGCACGAGTACATGTCTAAACCAGTACATCATGATATCATAAATGGACAAAAGATAATCAAAAGCGTATTGTAGTTTCTTATAATTTTTTTGTTTACACAGATTAAATGTGTGATAAACAATATGGTCGTATATTTTGTTTGATAAATTTGGTGATAATTTACCTATCCTAAATTATCGGACAATAACAACTTCCGGATGATGTCAGGTATTTTTGCTTTTAGGCGGAGTGTTCCAGTTATGTTACTGGATCAGATAGATTAGGGGGTGGGGAAACCCACTCTAATCTAGTAAATTTTCTTTGTCAACTGCTCGTTGGTTACATATGGCTGCTTTGGATGAATTCAAATTTAAAAATTCTTTATTCAAGTAGACCACCATTCACACAATTATTCCAATGTACGACTTATGATTTTTCTTCTTTTTTACCGACTTCAAAAAAAAAAGAAGGTTAGTAATTCGTCTGTATATTTTTTATATATTTGTTACCTCATATCTGCCGACTGAGTTAACCGATCTTGGTGATTTTTTTTATATGAATAGTGGTGATTGTGGCCCTACCAAAATCCCATTTTTAGTCCAGTTCTGACGATGGAATCCCTGAGAAAATCGTATAAGTCTTAAATTTGCATTAAGCATGTGCGTAACAAATGAACGAATAACTTACTGATCACGCCAACTGATTTAGATGATCCCTTTTTTATTGGAAATTTTATACATCAAGGGTCGTTTAATGATCGTTTAGTTAGGTTTTGATCACGGGATCCCTGACAAAGTAACGGAACTCTTCAATGCTTAGGAGCAAATTAATGATACTCGGCAGAATCTTTTATAGGCGATGCGAATATTTGCGTCACCTACCATAACTTTGGTATGGTCAAGTGGTTGTCGTTCTAAATTATGATGATCAACGGAACTCCTCAACGGCTTACAGCAAATAGCAATGAACTTGCGTGTGTTGCTGCATTGTAATATTTATAAGGAGTATTAAGTGTGAAGCGGTGATAGCCGAGGAGNGGGGGGGGGGGGGGGGGGGGGGGGGGGGGGGGGGGGGGGGGGGGGGGGGGGGGGGGGGGGGGGGGGGGGGGGGGGGGGGGGGGGGGGTTAAGGGAAACTTTTGCGTATTAGTGATGTACTCGATTACCATATAAAACACTGGTGATAGCGGGGTGTCTAAATAATCGTAGTTTTGTCGTGAAAGCGCGACTAACGGAGGTACTTTCGCTTTTTTTTAATTTGAAAGCTATATCGTGTTAAATTTTTTCTCATTGTAGTTTTAGATGATGTTTACAAGTCTTGCATATTAGTTTACAATATTCAGAGGTAAATTATCTTTTACCGGGTTAGCGCGTTTTCATCTTAATCTCAAACTTATCATTAGATGCCAATATTTATTAATACAAATATTCTAATTATAGAAGAAAATACGAAATCCTTACTGATATAATAAATGTGAAAGTAACTCTGTTTGTTACGCTTTAACAGTAAAACTACCGAACGATTTAAATGAAGTTAGTCATACAGATAGTCTAGAGCCTGGAAAGGGGCTTACGTTACTTTTTAATACGAAAAAATGGATACAAGTAATCGTCATTTTTAGAATTAAGAGCGTGATACATATTTTTAGACCGATTCGATATAAATAAATAAGATATTTAAAGTTTGTTAACTTTTTACCTTCAAGGGTGTAGAATATCAATCCTACTTAATATTATCAATGGAAAGGCAACTCTGTCTCTCGAGCTTTCACATCAAAACTACTGAACCAATTTAGATAAAATTTGGTTCACAGATAGTCTAGACCCTCAGAAAGTATAATAAACTCTTCTAAGTGAAATACTGCAAAAAGCTCATTCAAGCATTAATAAGTTTGTCTTATTTACAAAATAATTAGGCCCAAATGATTAAAAAGCAACCCAAAAACACTATTCCACGTGGAGGAAGCCGCGGAAACGGCTGATATAAATATCAGTTACTTCGCGATATAATATGAAATCGTTAATCCACGTTAATAAAATATTGTACGCGATTCCGAGAGATTATAATTGAAACATTAATAATAAGAGAATATTTATTAATAATTTCGTAGGATTCGAAAGGATTTTCATTTTAAGTATATTAAAATTATACATTTAAATTCAATAATTTTAATAGCCATTAAGTACACAGCTTTTATCAGGAAATGTTTTCATGTTACTGAAATTGAAATAAAGGCTTTTTAATTTAATCTATCCGGGTTATTAAACAGCTGAACGGATTTGGAAAGGGGTTTCATAAAGAGAATCCATAAATGAAATGAATTACTTAATCAATATAATTTATTTCGAGAAAAATTCCATAGCGTCATCTATTGAAAGATAACGTAAGAGGCTTATGGGTTTCTTTTTATGTAATGAGTTTATGAAGTACGTTTAAGGTTATGTTTTCTTTATAATGTTGAATTCTATTTTGGCATTACCTAAGACAAGGTTTGATAAACATTCAACTCAAGGCTCAATTTAAGAGCTTTTAGCGACAATGTTGCTTTCGTTTAAGAAATTAATATTTTTACAGGTTTCCAATTATATCGATTCCTTTGGTTCACACTTTTCCAAGACTTTTATTTATTCACAATTAGTATTTTATATGTAATGTATTTATTAATATATTTATAAGCCCTACTTACTATTATTTCTATACCAAACGTTGTCTTGTAAAGATCGTTAGCAGGCGTTAAGACCGCCTTTGTACTCTGAATACTTCTGTTTGCAATCTATACATATTTTTGTTATGATTTTGTGGCATGCTATAGTTTTCTATTAAGATTGATATTTGCCCGAAGTTGGGAAGATGGCGGTGTGCTCCACCCCCGTGCCTCGGAGAGCACGTTAAGCCGTCGGTCTTGCGCCCGATCTCTCTCCGATCGTGTCGGAGTGAGGAGGCCTATATCCAGCTGTGGGACGTTAATGGGCTGTAACTTACTTTACCTATTGTGGTGTGCTAAAAAGTAAATTCATAGTTCAGATTTAATTATTTTTTATTACATATAGAAGTTTTAATTCAAATTTTATTTAATAAATTGATTAGTTATATCTGTATTAAAACTAGGGTTTTGAGGGCGTCTTTCTACATAAAGAGTTTTAAGAATATCATCCTGGATGGCGCCACTAATTAGATTAAGTAGGAATTAATTTTGATTAATTTTACAGTTTTGTTTCTACAAATTTATAGACACATTGAAAATAGCCGATTTTCTTAATACGATTCAACGATAACAAGTACAGACTCTATTTTTATTGCAACGTCCAATACGGAAATTAAGTGCTCTGCATATTCGTTGACAATTGGTGTTGGTGCACCTTTTCTCGTTTTCCTCAATATGATTCCTTGGACGTCGTATTAAAACAGTACCAAATGAATCTTCGACATCCAGATTTACTGTAATATAAATAAAGTAAAATAAAACACGTGTTAAGCAACTAGGACTATGAAATTGGTCTGAGTCTGGACTGTTAGGAGGCTTCAGCCGTGGTTCGTTACCAGGCCCTTTTTCTGCTGGCAAATGCATTTACGGACACCGGTTGAAAGTTCAACCAGGGCTCTCTGCAAAAGAGAATACTCAATAAAACCTAGTGGAACCCACTGCAATTTGAACTGGGGCACCAGGCATATGTTGGAGATATTCCTCTCTCTTAAGAGGTACAGAAGATGCAAAAGCGCGTCTCCTGTGCAGTGATCTTTTCCTTCTCGGAAGCCTCTTTGTATAAGATGATGGCTTCATTTAAGGTGGCAACTGGTCTCCATCCAATCATGATGCTGAGCATATGACCAACGATGCTCAACAGAGTTACCCTCCCAGACGAGCCAAAGAAAACTTCTTTCCGATTCAAAGCTGTGTAGAAAGTATATATAACAAGTAAACTACCTTTTACCAGGTAAGCACGCTTCCTATTTAAATTGTATCATCATTTATCATCAGGTGAGATCGCAGTCAATTTCTTAACAGTTATCAATAAAAGGAAACATTAGCGGTTTTAATAAAGTAGCCAAATATTCTCTTTTCCAATTATATCAACAGCATGGATAAAATTATCTTACGAGTATATATAAAATTCTCATGTCACAGTTTTCGTACCTATACTTCTCCGAAACGGCTTTAACGATTTGTACCAAATTTTATATGCGTATTCAGTAGGTCTGAGAATCGGCTACTATCTATTTTTCACACCCCTAAGTGATAAGGGTTGTTCACCCTTAAATTATTTTTTAAATTTTTGGATGAAATTGTTTTTTTATTTATTTTTTGTGATACAGCACACAAAAATACATACAACCCTGAATTTACACCTTTCTATCACCAACCCCTATTTTCTAATAGCGATAAAAGTAATTATATGGCAAAACAACGTTTGCTGGGTCAGCTAGTGTTATATATATATCAAGAGGAAGATTTATTACAACAATTAAAGTAATTAGAGACAATTGGAGCGATACGACGTATGTATATATTCTAATTAATATACATATGTCTATTTATTTATAACGACGGGTTGTCGAAGAGACCGCTTGATAACGATAAGACCACCCACTGTACACTAGAATTAGTTATTTGTATTATTATTTCTCTTGTGGTGTTCAATAAAATATACTCTATCCGTCTATCGACATATGTATATCATGTCATTGTAATACTAGAATAGAATCCTGTAAAATACCTGTAAACTTTTGTTATAGCTTACCAAGTTCATCTTCTAAACTCAATACACACAAGGTTGCTAATGAAATAAATAACGTAGCAAAGAATATTTTGATAACCATGACTCTGAGCGCTCGTTTTACTTTTTAATTAAATAAAAACTATAATAATGGATTGAAAACAAATCAACTACAATATCCAATAAAAAGTATTGTAAAAAAAAGCCTTTATATTAGCGCTATAAGAGATCGAATGCAACCTTAGTTTACGTAAGAAGTAAAGCAATTATGTGGCACTAATTAGTTTGTTATTATAAAAAGTGTAAGTTAATTACCGTTAAATTTTACTATAGCATTAATTTCGTACATTCGGTGTGAGAATTTCTTTATGCGAGCTGGGCACGTTATTTTGTTGATATTGAATGTGTCTGAGCTATAACGCTTGTCTATGTAATGCTCGTTACATCTGATTTAGGTGGTTTCGCCTACGTGGTTTCTAATACTATGCAAATATAGGCAAATCTATTATCTACCAGACCAGATTCACAGTTTAAATCATCAATGCAAATGATCTCCTTATTACTCACTGACACAGACAAACACACATACACACACGCGCACACACACACATAGCTTGGATTTATTGCTGATATGTTAACACTTGACTGTAATCTCAACGAGTGATAGTACAGTCTAAGATAAAAGCGTGCCAAATTTGCTTGGCTGTGAGCCGTCGGCCACCTGCCACGAGTTTGGTGTTCCTTTAGACATAGCGCACCATACGGTGGCCGAATGTCCAGCTAGAAGACTCAGCGTCATCTACTGACGTCGCTGATCGGTGCGGACGTCACACTGGCAAGTATTATAGGTACAATGCTTGTCAGCGAGCTCGTCTAGAGTGCTGTTGCCACCTTCTGCGAAACTGTCATTTCGGCAAAGAGAATGGGCGAATACAGTGGAGTCACAGTACTCCCGACGGAGGGGAGTAGGAAACAGGAGACGGAGCGTTATCCAACTCCTCCCCCTGTAGTGCACTTTTGATCTGGCTTCATTCGGGGGGCCAAGTTGGAATGCCACAACGAACCGCTGGTCTTTCAAAAATGACTAGGGCTCCGCAGGGTCTTAGTGGGTATTTTGGTACTACAGGCGAGTCCCACACTCCCGACTGTCTCATAGGCGGGGTGTGTAAATGCATTTCCCAGCGACAAAAAAAAAAAGAGTGGTTTCTATGCAACATCGTACCGAAATTGCATGCATACACAAAGCAGGACAAGCACCTGGACATATTTTACGATTGCTTTGTTGCATACAGGCACAAAATTATTGGCATATTATCAAATCAAATTTAATTGACATAAAATAAAATAAAATAAATTTAGACTAAGGTAATTTAATTCAAATATTGTAATATTTTAAGTGACATTTTGTAGACGTATCTTTATAATTATTATTGCTTATTGTATAGCTTTTAGATCTTTTTCAAATACTGTTTCCAGTTAAAAAAATTTATGCATGCTGTGATAACTTTTACTAAAATGTACATTGACCACGACTCTGATAAATTAATTTGTATTTCTTTTTATGTGTAGATGTGACATGTGTTAGTTATCCTAAATAAATAAATAAATAAATAAGAATTTAAAATATTAAAAATGTCGAAAATTTATTCAGATAGTTTATTGAAATCTCAAATGACGAGTTAGTTATAAAAATACCACTAATTTTTGTCAATATTACAAATTATCTGTAAAATTTTGTTTTTTTAATTTAAAATTTCGGAAAGAGAATTTAAGAAATATTTAAATTTTCTATTTTATGAAAAATAGTATATTAAATTATTAAACGAGTGGCAAATTAATATGCCACATGTTATTTTTAAATATTAAAACTACCTGTCCTTAAAACAAATTAGCATAAAATGGCTGCATCTTCGTGACATCAATCACGCGTTTCATAAGAAAAAAATTTACCCTCATGCGATTCAGAAGATTCACTTCAAAAAAAGAGCCATTATTTCTCTTGCCAACATACATAAAATTTAATCGTCGTCGTCGTCGCTTCAACCGATGGACGTCCACTGCTGGACATAGGTCTCACGAAATGATGCCCACAAGACCCGATCTTGTGCCGCCTGGCTCCAGCGGCTACCGGCGATCCTCCTTATATCGTCGGTCCACCTTGTGGGGGGTCTTCCTACACTGCGTCGTCCAGTGCGGGGTCGCCATTCCAGCACTTTCCGACCCCAACGTCCATCGGTTCGTCGGACTATGTGCCCCGCCCATTGCCACTTCAGGTTCGCGATTCGTAGAGCTATGTCGGTGACTTTGGTTCTGCTACGGATCTCCTCATTTCTGATTTGATCGCGTAGAGAAACTCCGAGCATAGCCCTCTCCATCGCACGCTGAGTGACTCTGAGCTTCCGCATGAGGCCCATAGTCAGCGACCACGTCTCAGAACCGTAGGTCATCACTGGCAACACGCACTGTTCGAAGACTTTGGTCTTCAGGCACTGAGGGATATTGGACGAAAAAGTCTTCCGGAACTTCCCGAACGCTGCCCAACCGAGTTGGATTCGGCGGTTGACCTCTTTCTCGAAATTGGACCTACCTAGCTGGACTATGTGTCCCAGGTATGTATACTCGTCAACAATTTCGAGTGTAGAGTTCTCAACGATGACTGGGTGGAGCGGAACATGGATATTGGACATAACTTTCGTCTTATCCATGTTCATTTTTAGGCCCACCTGTCGAGAAGCTCTGCTGAGGTCATCGAGCATTGCATTGAGATCTTCCAGAGTCTCTGCCATAATGACCACGTCGTCGGCAAACCGTAGATGAGTGATGTACTCGCCGTTGATGTTGATGCCCAGTCCGTTCCACTCCATAAGCTTAAACAGGTCCTCCAACGCCGCAGTAAAGAGCTTCGGGGAGATAACATCTCCCTGTCGCACTCCACGCTGCAGTTGGATAGACTCTGTGCTTTGGTCCTGTATACGGACTGACATAGTGGCGTTTTCGTACAAACACTTCAACACGTGTATGTACCGGTGGTCAATTCGGCATCTCTGCAAAGATCTCAACACGGCCCATGTTTCCACCGAATCGAAGGCTTTCTCATAGTCCACGAACGCCAAGCAAAGTGGCCGATTATACTCCTCGGTCTTCTGTATAATCTGCCGCAGCGTAAAGATGTGGTCTATGGTACTAAAGCCTTTTCGGAATCCGGCTTGTTCGGGGGGCTGGAAGTCGTCAAACTTGCGAGCGAGACGATTCGTAATGACCCTCGAGAACAGCTTATAGACATGACTTAGCAGCGCAATAGGTCTATAGTTCTTCAATAAGGTGTTGTCACCTTTCTTGAAGAACAGAACTACCACGCTCCTATGCCACGCCTTTGGCACCGTACCTTCCAGGATGACGGAATTGAACATTCGCTGAAGGACTTTTAGAATGGGTTTTCCACCCGCCTTCAGGAGTTCCGCTGTGATTCCGTCATCACCAGGTGCCTTGCTGTTCTTCATCTGTTTAAGGGCCATACTAATCTCGTACAAGCTGACGTCCGGGATATCTTCGGTATAATGTCGAGTAAGTTTGGCACGAGGATCTTTAGCCAAACTATCAATAGGCTTGCAGGTCGATGTGTATAACTGCCCATAGAAACTCTCAACCTCCCTCCGAATCTCAGGTCCAGATGCAATGAGTTCGCCGTTATGAGTCCTCAGCCGCGTCAACTGGCTCTGACCGATAGACAGATCTTTTGCGAACACTTTAGTGCCTTTGTTGCGTTCGATGGTATCTCGTATACGCTCGGCATTAAAGTGTCGCACATCACGCTTTTGCGATTTAGAGATCTGTCTATTGATCTGCCGGTATGCGGACGCGTCTGCTGCAGACTGCAAGCTCATTGCATGTCTCTGTTCCATGAGATTAAGAGTATGGTCTGAGAATCTCTTGGTTTTCTTTCTACGGGGTTTATAGAATTTCATCCCAACCGTATGGACAGTTTCCACTAGCCTATTGTTTAGCTCGTCCACGGATTCGCAATTCTCGAGGCAAGCGAAGCGGTTTTGCAGCTCCAGTTGGAAGCTCTCGGGGTCTTGGATATGAGCGCGAGTGGGTCGGAGCGTTGACTTCACCAGTCTGTTCCGTTCACGGACAACGTCAATATTCAATGTGCCTCTTACCATACGGTGATCGCTCCCAGTTTTCACTCTATTGATCACAGAGACATCATTGAATATATTTCGCTTCGTAGACATGATGAAGTCAATCTCGTTTCTCGTGGAACCATCGGGACTAAGCCAAGTCCACTTTCGATGTGGCCGTTTCCTGAAAAAGGAGTTCATCATGTAGAGGCCCTCCCTTTCCATGAAATCGGCCAGCATTTGACCTCTCTGGTTCCGTTGCCCGTATCCAAATTGCCCCACTCTCAACTCTGCCCCACTTCGTTCGCCGAGTTTTGCGTTGAAATCTCCCATTACAATATTGTAGTGTGTCCTAGAGGTATGTATGGCTCTTGATATATCCTCATACATAACCTCTACATCATCATCGGGATACGATGATGTGGGTGCGTAAACCTGTATGACCTTCAACGAATACCGTTTGGTAATTCTGAGTATAAGGTACGCTACCCTACTGGACACACTGTTTACTTGGACAATATTGTTAACGAGAGATTTGTGGACGAGGAACCCGACACCACCTTGGGATTGGTGTTCACCCTCCCGGTAGTATAGCAAGTTACCGGATTTGAGAATTATCGTGTCCTCCCCCTCTCTACGGACTTCGGATAATCCCACAATATCCCAGTGTAACTTGCTCATGGCTTCTTCCAGCTCAAAGTACGTGCGTTGTATGTTGCCAGGTCAAGTCTTCGGGGTTGGCAGCGGAATCTCTGCCGGAGATTCTTAGCACCCCCTGCCCAGCCGTTACCGAAACCGCTGCCAGAGCTTGGAATAGCGGGGCTGCCGGGGACTGGGGGCCGTAGCTGCCTTGTCGTCATCATTGTGGTTTTGCCGGTAATCACCACGCTTGGCAGGCGGGTTGGTGATCGCAGTGCTGACCCTCTCGCACCGATAACGCTGCTGCCCGTTATCGGTCTGTGACATGTAGGTCAGCGGAGAATGGATATACCGCCATTTATCGGTATGGGAGTTAGATAGGAGAGCTTGGTATATGGGATTAGGAGAGTTTTGGGAAGCATTGGGGTAAGGTATAGGACATTACTTCCGCGGATAGGGGATTGGAGAGCGGTAGTAATCGCTCGAGGCACCCGGGGTCGCTTACCCGCATGCTTAGTTAGTAACCGGAAAGATTATCTGACTAAGCACCCTCTGGCACAAAATTTAATATTGTGGTAATATAGACATTTAGATTTCAAATTACCGTCGTTATCAGTAATATTGCATTGATAATTAGTCACGCCTTCCGAAAACATGTTTCTATAATCAAGCGCGTATAAAAATGCTACCGTATCATATAATCGCATGAATGGGATTTCCAAATTCACTAACAGTCACGTGAAAAATCTGATATGATATAGAATTGGATGGCAATTCTTTTATTCGCGCAATAATCTGTGATCGCACTTGACGAGCGAAATGTAATATAAAATATCTTTTGCAAGCAAGCATTGTGACCGATATTAATGGCCTAAACCAAAATAAAACAAAAAGAAATTGGGTGTGGCTGTGTTATGGACACAGCCAATTGTTTTTATTTTAGCTTTATCTTGGAAACAAAAAGTACATTTATACACAATAATAATAAAATATATGATAATACCTTACAACCAAAACAGTTTCCTATAATACAAATATCTTATAATTACATGAGAAAGAGAAAAGTGAGTGCAGACAAAGCAAAACATACTATTTAACCTACCATGTAATCTACTATGTAATCTACTATGTAATCTACTTCAAAATATTAATCTTTATGAAGTAGACTATTATTGTGTACTCTTTGTACTTTACAACAGCTACAACACCAAATTGTATTCCCCAATTTTGTTATCGTTAGTATTTCAGAATTTCTTCCCTACGGATGCGATTTCAAAGACGTATTCACGTCAAAAATAAAAACACTATCTTCTCTTCCTGTAGTTCGAGGAGTATCATTCGCCTTTTTCCCGATCCCGTATTATAATGATGAAGAAGCGACAAAGATGTTTGGACTTCATTTCGGTTGCACACAGAACCAAGCAACCTAGCAACTAGTTAAAACCTAGCAGAACATGCTCTTGTTTCAGCTTCTATACTTTTCTTCAATCACTTAGAACAGCTACATTCCCATGCCGGATTGGTTTTTTTTTATTATAATATAACATATAGGTTACTTGTAGTAAACAAATCATAGTATACAATAAAAATAGGTGTGGCGAGAGAGAATATCGAGCTGGAAGAGAGGTGACGTGGTGACGCTTTGCCACGGCATGTGTTGGTAACACTTACCGCTATAGATTTTTCATATCAATAAATAAAAATTTTAACAAAAAAGGAACCGCCTTCAAAACAGACTTACAAATATATTAATATGCTCTAAAAAGTAAGAAATAATTGGAAGCCACCTTGGCTGACACCGACTACGAATATAAGAATACGAAGAACACTATAAAAGAATACGCAATTATTTCTAACTTTTTAGAGCATATGAATATATTTGTAAGTCTGTTTTGAAAGCGGTTCTTTTTTTGTTAAAATCTTTTATTTATTTTTTGATTTTTAGTGAATCTGAAGTAAAAGTGTTGCAATGCAGCAACAATCGCACCCTTACTGTAAGCCGTTGAGGAGATCCATTGATCTTCATATTTAACTACGACTAGCACTTGACCATACCAAAGTTACGGTAGGCAACTCAAATATCTCGAGTATCGTTCATTTGCTCCTAAGAATTGAAGAATTCCGTCACTTTGACATAGAATCCATCATCAGAACCTAAACAAACTATCACAAAACAACCCTTGAAGTATATATTTTCCAATAAAAAAGAATCATCGAACTCGGTTGACGTGATCTTGAGTTATTCGTCCATTTGTCGCGCACATGGTTAATGCAAATTTAGCACTTATCCGGTTTTCTCATGGATGCCATCATCAGAACTGGATTTTAAAAAAATGGGACCCTATGACGAGCACCACCTTTCATTTAAAAAAAAATCATTAATATTGGTTCCATAGTCGGGAGATATGAGGTAACAAACATAAAAAAAATATGCAGACGAATTGATAACCTCCTCCTTTTTAGGAAGTCGGTTAAAAATACAGTTTTATCAATTCATACTATTAGCTTACATTCTCTTTATATGTTGTTATATATTCAATCATTAATAAAATTCTTTATATTTATCTATTGAACATGTAGTGGATGATACTTGATATTAATACATTTTTTTAAATATCATTTCATTCACGAAATTTCTTCTTTTCTATCTATTGAAAGCAATGATGAAGCAAGCAATTTTCTATGTTTTGGTACGTTGATTTGAAATATTTTTTATATTACTTGTTTACAAATTCATTTAAACGTTTGGTCTTCGAAATATTTTAATAATTTGTCTTTTATAAAATCAGTAAATAGTAAGTAACAAGCTATTAAAGTCCCATTGTATTGTACAGACTTCGCTTAAAAGAGAGCAATTTTGTAACTTAGACTTAGAGTTTCCAGAATATGTTCCCAGGCAAGTTTTCTCACGATTTTTCTTCACCGAAAAACGCAACGAAGCATTTAAAAAAACATCAATGATGAATATCTTTCACAATAGAAAATGGATACCGGAAAATGGAACTGGTGGTCAGCTTTATTGGCTACAGTCATGAGGTCTCGTGATCGAGTCCCGAGTCGGGCGCATTCAAACCTTGATATTGAGTTTTTGAATTCTCAGTATTTGTCTGAAGTTGAGAGGTTGTTCGTGTGCCACAATCACGTGGCACGCAAAGCACATTAAACCGTCGGTCCTGCGCCTAAACTATCTCCGGTCGTGTCAGATTACCGTCACATCCCACTATGAGAGTGAAGGATTAGAGCGTGCACTTGTGTCTATTATGTCTTCCAACCAGCAGTGAAGCAGCATGGTGGTCCTATGCTCTAAATATCTTCTATCCTATGAATATTGAAGTCTGTGTCCAGCAGTGAGAGGTTAATGGGCTGCTATTTACCTTACCTTACCATAGTTGTATGTACCCGTTAATACAATTTAAATATAAATTGATATTAAACCAATTTTATATTAAAAAATACGCCAATAGAATTGTATAAAATGGTTTCATTTTATCCACACCAATACGACACAATTTGGTTTCTTTATAAGATGTATGAAATTTGTGTCCAAATTGTAAACATTCAGATCTCATTGATAAAGAATGGTATTAATTTCGAATTGGGCATTTCAATAGATAAGACATTATCAGATACATATTTTTCACAACAAATCGGGTGATTTAAAGGATTACGCACACAATTATCTTCATTTCTGATGATATATATAAGGACAATTCATTGTCAAGTGCACAGTTGAGAAAAAAAATTCACAAACTAACCATGAATAGCAAAGTGTTCTTCGTACTCGCCGCTCTTGGCGCAGTGATGCTTGCATCACAGACTGTATCTGCTGAGGAAGTACAACCAGGTGAGCAATCAATCATTTACTTTAAAATTATATCAATAACATACCTTGTCTCGGTGTTGCAAAGCCAGCGCATTGTCCGTTATTAATATCATAACACACAGACTTTCTTACTCAGAGGAGAGAGAATTTTAGAGCATATACCCACCACGATGCTCCACTATGGGTACGAAGGCTACCAACATCCCAGATCTACCCCCGAGGATATGCAGGTTTTCTCACGTTGTTTTGCTTCCCCCGAAAAGCCCAATGATGGATTGGAAAGGACAATCAACCGAGAAACTTAACAGTGTTTGCTGTATTGTCGAACCTGTTATTACTCGGAAAAGAATCTACACGTCTCACTTCAAGCCCATCATGGTCATTTACAACGGAAATTGCAAAAAAATGGCTTTTTAATACAATCGATTTCTGGCACATCGGTTGAATGGTTTCGAAGTCTCTCACAGACATAAGTGGAAACATGTTTTGTATTTTATATAAAGATTAAACTTTATCAAAATGACATCTTTCTGAAATAACTGTCATGTTTGTCTTTAAGTCTTGAACTAGTCATATTAACAGGGTTTTTGGTAATTCAACGTATTCCTCTTAGGATGTCATAAGCGGTTGAACCTGCGGTTTCAAAAGTTTATTACAGAAAAAGTACCAATTTGAATCTCATTTTTTCATCGATGTATTAAATCGATTAAACTCTGGTTATTCGTCATATTAAAACAGCAAGTATCGATCCACAAAAAAAATCGAGACTAAAAATGATACAATCCATATTACTTTCCACGTTTTTATTTACAGGGAAGCCGCACGTGTTGGAATTCAAAGCAGCACTTCCAGGTGAAGACCCCGACAGCCCTCTCCTCGCGATGTCCACTGCCCGCAACCTCTGCACCTCCAGCTGCTGCAACAGCGCCTGCAGGTGTGTCGGCTTTAGGACCGGCTCCTGCAACGCCAACCGGGTGTGCGTCTGCGCTGACTAATGATATATAACATTAAAATATTAAAAATTAACATTTACCATGCCATTCGATTGTAATTTTATAAAATCTTAAATAAATCATAAGTTTCTAGTATAATAATTGTTTTAGTGCTCATCCTTCTTCAAAACAGGCTTTAAATACTATTTTTTCGTCATACCTATATTGAATTTCGGCGCGATATTGAGTGCCACAGTGCTTTCGGATTAAATAAATGCATAACGAAGTACGCTTGGCTCAAATTTCTGACGCATGCGCGCTTGTTTTTCGTGTCAAAATATTTGGCAATTTATTTCGATGCGTCGACAAAATTTGTAATTCACACTTTCATTTAATTCTTCTCACGATTCATAAGACCTTACTTACTTTAATTTATTTATTGGGTTTCTAAGATTTATTACGTTTTCATAGCATATCTAAACTTATTTTCAGGCCATAATATTGTTGGTATTTGAATGTTGGTGACACAACTAGTGCTTAATTATGTAGTCGAGGCATGCGGCTGTTGATGCAATATCTTTATTTCATATTATTTTAAACCTTTTCATCCAATTGTCGATACTGCTCTGATGAAAACTTGTATACGCTTCACAGGACGAAAGTATGGCATTGCCGTCCACGTTTTTATCACAATAATCACACGGCCAGCGATGTCATACTTTCGCCTCTAGGTGCGTAATAAACTATACAATAGTTTTTCCATTCCTGCTTTTATTTATACTAATTCAAATAAAAAAGTCATTATGGCCTAGTGATGAGGCGTGTGGATTCTCGTTTAGAGGAATGCCCGGCTCGAATCCTCAGCAGGCACCGTTAATTTGCCCTTCGTTTGTGGATTGTTCTCTCTAATTTTCACTGTGCTTTTCGGTAAAGGAAAACGGCTTGGGAAAATCTGCTTATCCTGGGACTAATACTGGGGTATCTGTAGCCGGCAGTGGAGCAGTGAGTCTATCTTCCAAAACCCTCTCTAGGGGAGAATTCCTGTGGCCAGCAATGAGCTGCCACTTATCTTTTTAGCGTACAAAAGATCCGTAAGAGCCGAGCTGCACCCACTGTCCAAATGGAGACAGATACCTCATCATTTAAATAAACATAAAAATATTGTGTACTTTTATGTAACTGCGATGGGAGTGTGACTTTTTTATGAAACTGCAAATGAAACAGCTGATGCGAGCCACGGGCGTCGTCATATTGGCCTTGGCTGCACTGCGAAGCGCCTTTCACTTCACCTCCACTCCACGGCTGGGTGTTTTGCAACATGCAGTAGATGGATGAAAAATTTCAGACGGTGGATAGAAACTTTCCCTTTAAAAGAAGATTATGTGGTTTTATGAAACCAAGATGCTAGTGAAACAACTAACATGAGTCATAAGCCATATTATCCTTGGCTGTTCTACCAGGTGCTTTTCTATTTACCTCTACGACACGGCCGAATGTAATGCGACATGTGATGAATGGACATAACAATTGAGGCGATGTAAAAAATGTTTCACTGTGAAAAGTTAGTATTAAGAACACATTATATTTATCGAAATGATTTCCATTTCGTCCATTATATCCAAAGAGGTAATGTTGCCAGTATTTTAGGAACACACCCTATGGACAGCAATTTGGATGCGGCTTATTATTTGATTTAATTCATTTTATTTGTTATTTTTTTATATTCTTGTATGTAACTGATGTTATTAGGTTAAAAATGTCGAAAATTAATACAAGTAAACAAGTCCAATATTAAAGTAATTAATTTTTTATTTTTTATCTTGATCAATACTTACATTTTGACTTTGTACATTCTGATTTTGTAATTTTAATTCAATAATTTTTAAATAGTGCTTACTGATTATAAATGTATACACCTGTAAAAAGAGCATTGTGTCGGTTTCATACTTATATTAAAATTCATATTGTTAATGTTGTCATAAAGGTCTGATAGTGTGTCTATTAAATAAATAAATAAATAAATAAAATAATGAGCTTCGTATTGCTTATTTAGCCTTTTCATACAAAGAAGTAATTAGATGAGAAAATGAAATGTTGTCTTAGAAATAACCTTAATAGATATACTACATATGAAAGCTTGCCTGATTGGTCATTAACAACTGCCTCATTGGTTAGCATGTTCGACTACAGATATGTGGTCCTGGGTTCGAGTCCCGAGTTGTGCCCATTTAAAAATTAATATTGAGTTTTCTAATAAGATTTTCAATATTTGCTCGAAGTTGGGAATTTGGCGATGTTGACTTCGGATTGAGACAGTATTGTAGATTACATGCAGATGATATTTATGCCGAGAGAGAGACTTTAATTATGAACAAAATGGTTATACCATACAACCGGAAGAAAGCAGGAATTCGTCGATAATATAACTCAAATAAGCCTTGCAAATGAGGTATCAAGAGCTTCGTCAGGGCCGGTTAAAAGCATGGATATTCATTTACACAGTAACATCTCGTTAAAACATGGGAATAATTAATTGTATTGTATCGTAATTGTAATTGTAATAAACGTAATATGATATATAATACTACATAAACACCATATACAAAAACCATTTAAAAATTCTTTAATACCTGTAGAAGTTAAAAATTTACTAATGTCGGAGATTCTACGTAAATAATATTACGAATTTAAAAAAAGGCCGGACTTAGATATTTATTCGCCGTAAAGTAAAGTCTGTATATTGATTAGGTTATAAATGTAAGTGTGTATTGATAATCTAAATAGACGCAATTAAAAACTGAGCGAAATAAAACTTTTATATTAACAAAAATTTGTAGACTTATTGCCACGAGATCGGTATCTACGCGGGTGAAATCGCGGGGCATTACTAGTACAATATACAAATCTGGCACAGTGTCAGAGACTACAGAATATATTTTGCAAGACCAATGTCTAATTGTGGACGTCTATACATATAGGTAACGACGATAAATCTGTTTCAAAATGTAATATATGTTTTGCAGACGTATGTGGTACATATTAATCCGCAATGGATTTCATTAGTTCTATATCTTGGAAAAGATAAAAGATTATCATTGAGGTACATATACAAAATAACGTAATCGAGCTTTAAAGGATTACGTCCACAATTATCATCATTTCTGATTATATAAATAGGGTCAGTTCATTGTCAATGGCACAGTTGAATAATCAAATTCACAAACTAACCATGAATAGCAAAGTGATCTTCATGCTCGTCGCTCTTAGCGCTGTGATGCTTGCATCACAAACTGTGTCTGCTGAGGAAGTACAACCAGGTGAGCAATCAATGATTCCTTTGAAGTTACAACAGATATGTCTCTCACTCCCACTCACTTCAACCGATGGACGTCCACTGTGGGGTCATCATTCCAGCACCTTTAGGCCCCAACGTCCATCGGTTCGTCGGACAATGTGACCCGCTCATTGTTACTCCAGCTTCGTGATTCTTAGGGCTATGTCAGTGACTTTGAGTACCTCAAGCATGGCCATCTCCCTCGCACGCTGTATGACTTTGAACCTTCGAATGAGACCCATCGTCAGCGACCAAGTTCCCGATCCATAGGCAATTACTGGCAACATGCACTGTTCGAAGACTTTTGTCTTCTGTCACCGAGGGATATGGGGGTTATCAGAAATGTATATAAAAATAATTAAGAATCCCCAGTTTTTCCTTTAGAGGAATCTCTAGTTCAAATTCAGAGCAGAACCCGTTAAGTTTCTATTTATGACAATGAAACTTACGCGCTTGAATATTTTCAATTTGTGCTTTTCGGTGAAAGAAAATATCTAGAAGAAACCTGCATAGCCCGGGAGTAATTCTGCGGTACGCGTATCCTGCCCATAACTAATAAGCGATGAAGTAGTAGTGGTGAGATTCATAGATTCTCATTAAAAGTCGATGGATCGGAGGGTGAGCTACCTAGGATTTATCATTATTAAAAAAAATTGGTGAAGGTAAACATCGTGATGAGACCTACATATGACAGGACTAATTCTGGGGTATATGTTTCCTGCCAACCAGTAACAGCGTTGGGGTTTATGCTCCAAACCCTCTCTCTTAAGAGTGAGGTGATCTGTGATTAGCAGTGGGACTACGCTTCTAGTTACCTTTTTAAATTCAAGCAGAATTACTAAGAGAGCCTTCTAATAACTCTGTGCTTCCTAACTTAAACTAAAGAAAAATTCACAGGTAATTTTCTGGGAATAGAATCAGCGTCATCTCTTACTGTTGCCGAACGATCATTCTCCAGCGACGTAGTGCCTCGATCTTTATGCACTTCCAGTTGCTGTAACACTTCCTGCAGATGTATGGGGTTCAGAACTGGATCGTGCAATATTCGGCGCCAGTGTATTTGTTCTGATTAAACATTAAAATCACCCCATAACTAGATTATAATCTGGATGTAATAACGTAAATAATTTTTTTGTATACATCTGTATTTGATTTCTAAACTCCTTCGGTATATTGCTTCATATAAATAAGTTAATATTCTTTTTATGTCATGTAACATGAACTTCTAAAACTCAATACATTGATAGAAACTTTTAAATCTCTTTATGTGGGCCTTTAATAGAGGGGGCAAAGTGTTTTTAAAAATAGTTACCCACTGTCTTAACTTTGTTACTTTAATATTTCAATATCAAAATATTCTTTATTCAAGCAGGTTCAAAAAACACTTTTGAATCGTCAGTAGTCTGTCTGGAAAGTGGATTCCGCTGAGAAGAAATCAACAAGAAACCAAACGGTTACTCTTATTAATATAGTTTTGTACGTAGAATTGTGTAATATTTCACTTCAGTGTGTAACTGGAACGAAGTCCAAACATTTTTGTGGCATACATAACCTTCTACATTATAATATGGCTTTTGACATATTTGACAGCTACTAACCAACTAAAACCAATATAATAAATAATATAAAAAAAAACTTTATATTTTATATAATTTATTATATTGTTTTTAGTTGGTCAGTAGCTGTTGTTATACCTAGTCTTGTCATAAATACTAAAACAACTGAACTGAAAAAAAAAAAATCTGTTGCAAGCGTAAAGACTCTAAATATAGTAAGACTGAAACATAATATAGAAGCAATCAAGGATGATCTTAGCCAAACAGATTGGTCTAAAACGTGTGACTATATTGATCTTAATGACACAGCTAACGCCTTTTGCTCAAAGCTACACCAAGTAATTAGCAAACATACTGTTTCAATAAAACTAATACGCAAACAGCATAACATCAAGCCTTGGATTACACCTGGTTTAATCCGTTGTATGCGACATAGAGACCGTCTCCACTTACAATCCCGCAGACTCCCAGATGACGTGCTTAAACGAGTTATTTATACACGCTACCGTAATTTTTGCAATGGACATTTGCGGAAATTGAAAATTGATTACGAAAATAGAACTTTATCCTATAACTCTAATAATCCCAAAAAAATTGAGATCCATAACGAACATTTGTAACTTTCCCTCTATCAAACAAGATCCTGTTGAATTACTTCAAATTGAAGGGGCCACTAATGCTTCACATTCTTTAAACAAATGCAATAAATATTTCACAAAAATTTGACAATCATTAGCTAACAATATTTTATATGTACTGCAAACTAAAGAAATAAAATTAGCGAAAAACGTCTACCCTAAACATGTTATCCCGAATTCCCTGTTTATGCAACCTACTGATGAATATGAGCCAGCAAATCTAATTACATCACTCCATAACGATAAAGCTCCGGGTATTGATGATTTGAGTAACGCAGTCCTTAAAGAAATTAAAGAGTACATTATTCAGCCGTTAACAGTCATATTTAACCGGAGTCTTTCAGCCGGTATTTTCCCAGATAACTGGAAACTCTCGTGCATCAAACCAATTCACAAAAAAGGAGCAAAAAACTGCCCGCAAAACTATTGGCCCATCTCCCACCTTGCAGCATTTTCTAAACTGCTAGAGAAATTGGTTAACACCCAGACTGATTAAATTCCTGGAAGTAAATAATTTAATATCCTCAAGGCAGTTTGGATTTAGAAGCGGAAAATCAACGGAAGATGCGGTCTCGTTATTCACTACCACAGTTGCTGCGCAAATGGACAACAACAAGAATACTATAGCCGTATTTCTAGATTTATCAAGGGCGTTTGATACCGTTTCTATCCCGATACTCTTGGAAAAATTGGAGTTGCAGTTTGGTATAAGGGGTGTTGCACTAGACAGGTTCGTCAGGGGAGCATCCTTGGACCTCTCCTTTTTATTTTATATATAAACGACTTACACACCAACGTTGCTGGAAACATAATATGCCATGCTGATGATACAGTTGTAATATATGAAGGATCTTCGTGGTCGGAAGTTTTTGAGAACGCCGAAGTATCGCCGAATGAGGCGAGTATCTACATGGCTTCGCCTAAACCTTCTCACGCTTAACACTTCAAAAACCAACTATATCTGCTTCCATAAAACAGCTATCTCCGAAGCAAATATAGACTTGGATCTAAGATTACATACGTGTGAAAAGGGCCAATTAAACTGTAATTGTGAAGCACTAACGAAGACTGACGTGGCGAAATATCTGGGCGTCAGCATTGACAAGAATATAAACTTCAAAGCACATATAAAATTTCTATCTGGTCGAGTTCGCAAAATTACAAACATTATGAAGCTGCTTCGGAATTTTGCTTCGGTAGAGACTTTACGGTCTGTATACTTTGCCCTATGGCAGTCTTTAATAAACTATTGCTTAACATGTTGGGCCAGTGCTACTAAATCTAGTTTGATGCAACTGCAAAGAACCCAGAGGGCAGTGCTAAAAACCATGCTTAAGAAATCTTTCAAGTATCCGACAAAAAGCTTGTATCACGACTGTGCGGTGCTTACAGTGCGGCAACTATATATTCTAAAGCTCAATCTCAAAACCCATAAGTCAGCTTGTTTATGGAATCTCCCAGAACAGGGGGTCCCTAAACTACCATACTCTAAAATCAACACTAGTTTTGCTAGAAGCTTTAGTCCTTATGTAGACTGCTTCCTTTATAATAAAGTAGACGGGCTTGCAGCATTGCACACTCTGTAAAAGATGCTCGTAAAAAAGTTTTTCCTGGCCCAGCATCGCTAGACCGAAGCACTGTTGTCTCATCAGTCATAAGTTATTACCTATGGTAGATGAGAGAATAGACCAATCACATGGCAAAAATATACATATTTTGTAAATAAATATTATCGCTTGATTTAGGTATTTAAGTGCTGTAACAATAGTGACAACTATTTATAACTATGTTTAACTGGGTAAAGTCAGGACCCCACGATACAGGACTACCTAGTTGTCGCCCTACAGCAATGTCATATAGGGTATTTCTAATGTTGTCAAATAAAGATTTTTATTATTATTATTATTCCACTTTAACACTCACACCCGTTTACGAAACAATATATATATTTAGCGACACTTCAGATATTTAACAAAAAAAATCAAAACGCCAAAGTGATTAGCTCCTATCATGCCCGATGCATTGCGAGAAGTGAGTCAACCCCGCACGACAATCTACCGACGTGGGCCATTCCCGCTCGCTGACGTCATCCTTCGCACGATCATGTTGGGACAGGTCTCGGCGCTCTAGAACCACGCCCCGAGACTTGGAAAAGGCGATAATTATATATTTATTATTATATATAAATAAATTTACAATAATTAGTTACATACAAAAATATGGAATAATACATATACCTACATAAACAACTACAAAAATAATTATAACGGGCGGAGGATACACCCCGGCAGGGAGACCAAACGACCGGAGGCCAGGGCTACAGGCTGACAAACCGCCGGACTATTCTAACCGAGTCCAGCAACACCGCCTTTTGCATCCTTGCTGCGAGCGAACTGCTACGGAACCCCAGTCGTCTCAGATAGTGAGCGAGACTGACTGGGATCAGACAATTCGCAGATATTACGATTGGGATGGTTTCAGTGGATCCCACTCCCCACATGGCGGTAATCTCGTGCGCCGGATCCATATTTACGTTTTTTCTCTGTCTCAGCTCGCACGAGATTCTCGTCATACGGGATCGTGATATCCACTAAAAAGACCCGAGACTATGCCCGGTCCATTATCACAACATCAGGCTTGTTGGCCAGTATGGTCCTGTCCGTGATAATGGACTGGTCCCAATAAAATCGGACACCGTCGCGTTCGAGTACTGGCACCGGCTGGTACCTATAATACGGCAGTCTCTCATCAAGAAGACCGTACATCAGGGCGAGCTCTTGATGAAGGATTTTGGCCGCTTGATTATGTCTGTGGAGATACTCAGTGTTGGCAAGCGCGGAACATCCCGAAAGCACATGTCTGAGTGACTCGCCGGGATGGCGACAAGCTCGGCATATGTCGTGAGTGCCATCCTTCAGAATGTACATTCGATGGTTCTTCGTCTTGACCACCTGATCCTGTATCACACACACAAACCCTTCGGTTTCCCCAAAGAGGTCCCCGAAGCGCAGAAATTGCACGGAGGCTTTTCGGTTTACGTGAGGGTCGTGTAGAGCCTTGAAAAACCCTCCATGCATTTCCTTCCCCTTCCATACGGCCTCCCTGCCAGAGGTGCTTAGCACCGCCGGTCTCTGCCAATTCTCTTTGGCCAAGGATAGGGGAGCGAGCCCTTTATCACATTCTATGACTTCCAGATGCATCGTGCTCTCCCTCTTCGTCTCAAAATAGGTTCTGACGTTGGATATCTCCCGGTTATGCATGGTCTTAGCACTAAGTAGGCCTCGACCACCACATTTCCAGGGTATATACAACCTCATAACGGAGGACTTCGGGTGGTGCATGCGATGGAAAGTCATAGTCGTACGGACTCTTGACCCAGCCGTTATACGCTCGGATTTTATTAGTTCCCGACAAATAGCTCTTAAAAATTTTTGTCAGGCGCCCATAAAATACCTCACAAACTGACTGCTTCATGTCTGCTTCTTTCACCCCCATACATTGGGACATGCCCAGATACCGGTATGTTTCAGTTTCGGAGAGAGTCTTGAGCTGGGTCGGCTCGAGGTTGATCTCGGCCGAGTGAGATACCTGTCCCCTCTCCACATGAAGGACCGCACACTTATCTAGCCCCATCTCCATCCTAATGGAACTGCTGAAGTTACTGGTGATCTTCAGCAATTCCTGCAAGCGTGGTGCGTTAGGTGCCAGCAGCTTGAGGTCATCCATGTAGAGAAGGTGAGGTACCCTAGCCCCTCCCCTCCGAAACTGAAAGCCTGTCCCAGACCTCTCCAGCAGAAAGCTGTGGGGGTTTAGGGACAAGCAGAACCATAGAGGACTCAGAGAGTCGCCCTGGTCAATACCTCTCCGATCCTGATTCGGTCATCAACAGCCGCCAGTCACTCGCCATGGAGATAGAGGATTATACATTCTCCGAGGAAGTCTCGAAGTGTACCGTCGATTTTGTACAATTCGAGGACCCTCAGGAGCCATGAATGAGGCACCGAGTCGAATGCCTTTTTGTAATCGATCCATGCGGCGGAGACGTTGCGACGGTTGCGCTGAACCAGTTGGCCCGCGACGCTGTCAATGAGGAGGAGCTCTTTCGTGCCGCGATTACCACCCCGACATCCATTCTGAGCTACAGACATGATGTTGTTCTCGTCAATGTGACAAGAGATTTTGTGGCTCAGAATGGATGTCAGTGTCTTATAGATGGAGGAAAGACACGTTATCGGGCGGTACTTAGTTGGGTCAGCGGCATTGATCGTTTTAGGTGAGTGATCCCGGTGGTGAAATGGTTCGGGAGCGCCTTCTGCGCTATTGCTTCCTGAAACTGTCGAGCCAAGGTGGCATGGCAAGCCGAGAGTCCTCTCAGCCAGTAGTGGTGCAGTCCGTCGAGCCCCGGACTCTTCCAGTTCGGAGCCCGTTTTACTGCCCCAACTACATCTTCCGGAGCGATGGCGACCGGATTCATCGGCTTATTATTATTAAATTATTATTTTTACACAATATATTGTAAAGCTTATTCAATGCCTGCTTTGGCTGCAATACGGACCTTTAAACTTTGAGGAATGTTATCAATTGAAAAACACACTCTTTCTATGGCAAAATTCATCACTGCCAATCGTACGCATTGTTTTAGGGACTCCAAATTTTCATGGCGTTTAGAGCAAGCCGTACTATCTAAAACTGACCATAAATCATAAGCCAGCGGATTAAGATCGGGAATAGACGATCGCCAGTCTTCAGCTCTGATGAAGTCCAACATGTTCGTTCTTTTCCAACCAAGATTGTGCCGGCCGAGCTTTATAGTCCAGCGCCGAGTCTTGCCGAAACAACCATTCTTGGTTATTGATCATGGTGTTGTTAAGAGGCTTCATTACCTTTTCAAGGTTCATTACTTTTTCATTACCTTGATACACTTGCGGCGATTTTTTGATACCTTATTCACAAAAATTCTGTATCCGTAAACAAAATTTTTTGTGAACTGTTGTTTCGATTTGTAATCGACTTCAAGAAAAGGACTTTTTGTTTGATACCTCATAACTTTTGACTGGGTGAACCTATCTTAATGTTTTTTTTTTATATGAAAGGTATTGCTCCCCGTAGGGTCCAATATGTTTTGGTCCAGTTCTGATGATAGAAACCATGAGAAAACTGTATAAGTCGTAAATTAAAAAAATAAACTTGTGCGCGACAAATGGACGAATAACTCAACATCGCACTAACCGATTACGATGATTTGTTTTTAATTGGAAAGGATATGCTTCAGAGTTTGTTTGTTGATAGCTTGGCTAGGTTTTCAATATGGGATCCACGACAGAACAAGAGAACTCAAAAATTAACGATACTCGGCAGAATCTTTTAAAGGCTATCCGAATATTAGAGCCACCTACAATAACGTAGATATAGTCAAATAACTGTCGTAGTTAAATATGATGACCAACGGAACTCCTCAGTGGCTTACAGTAAGGGTAGGATTTGTGGCAGAATATCTAACCGTCTGTAATCAAATTGTAATAAGCTTACTTACTTACTTAATGAGCTAACGTTTGTTGCTGCTTTGAAATATTTACTTAAGGTGTACTATGTGTGAAGCGGTAATAGCTGAGTGGGGGTGAGGGGAGCTTTTGCGTATTAGTGATGAGTTCGATTACCATATAAAAGACTTGTGATAGCGGGGTGGAAAATTAACCGACATGCATCGTATGAGGTCGCGAGTTCAATCCTGGGTGTGGCAGTACCAAAGTAAATTTCGCTTTGTAAAGTTTCATTTTAGCGGTGCTGTCTCATCTGAGTTATACTTTTTGTAGATCTACCAATATTCAGACAAATTTATTAGTGCTCTTCAGATTTACTAAAAAACAAAAAAATAAATAAAAATTTTAACAAAAATAGAACCGCCTTCAAAACCAACTATCACTCCATTCTTTTTTAAATTATCGGTTTAGAAATGACCAGTCTTTCTCTTATGGGCAGCAATTCCTAAGTCATTTTTTAAAAGACGCGAAATGGTTCTAGATGCTATTTTCATCTCCCGAGATAAAATCGCTTACTTTAGGATAGGATTTCTATGAATTTCTTCCCT
Organism: Elymnias hypermnestra; assembly: GCA_015832385.1. Lineage (NCBI taxonomy): Eukaryota > Metazoa > Arthropoda > Insecta > Lepidoptera > Nymphalidae > Elymnias > Elymnias hypermnestra. The sequence goes on along the minus strand of JACTOM010000847.1, from coordinate 1,220,788 downwards.
TAGTGCTTTGACCACCTTTTTCGTTCGGATACTAAGTTGTCCAGATCTTTTTCTGTCACAATCAGAGGTCTGCTAGCCGCTGTGTCTCCATTCCATTAAACTCAATTGAGGGTAGTTTTCATATAGACGAAATATAAAATGTGTGTAATTTATTTCATCGGATAAGGAATAATCTTTTCGATATCATTGTAGAGTATTTTTATCCAAAATTGATACAGTCTTACTCAAGTTATAAAAGTTAGAATATCGTAATATATACAAAAATATAGTAGTTATATAAATATACTATGGAACATGTAACGTAACAATATATCCATTCATTTAAACCTGTCTGTATATAGCACATTTTTACTAAATGCGTGTTAATTATACTTAATTATTAAATTATTTTTGTATATCCGTTTGTATATTTGTATCGACAGCTTACGTCAAAACTTTTAACAGTATTTAAATATGTTAGAAGGTGTTGTCATAGAGTTATATCGTACTGAGAAAGGTCTGCTTCTATCGAATATAATATAAACTAAATCGTCTCACTCGTTAATGGATTTTTTCTTCAATTATTGTATACATCCCATACAAATTTGTTATACAATTAGATTATAATATGAAGTAAGAATATATTGAGATTATTATTATGTTCTGTCAGTTTAAGATTATTTCAATATGGCCGATTACACTGTTTGTAGCGCTCTCGTCAGGCATTCACCAGCTTACTCTCCAATTCAAGTGTGTCTAAAGAAGCTTTTTTTTGATTAAAGTTAATATCTACGCCATCTAGCACAAGTTATATATGCCGGAGTCAAATGGTTTGCGAGACGCCGGCGCCATATATCTATCGGCGCTGGACAGAGTCAATAAGTCACAAGCCGCCGGATAGTTCTTCAGTGTCGGCCAGCCGCAGTAGTCGACTGTTGAAACTGTCGCGTTCTTAGCTATTATTGTTAATATGTTTGTATAAATTGATATCGGGAACATTAAGTGATTGAACATTATAAACTGAGTTAATTATTAAAGTGTTTGATTGCACCGTTGCACCAACATTACCCACCAAAGCCCACACTTTAGATATTGAATTATGGAACGCACTAATGACGATTTTGGCGGGGAACCCCTATGCCCCTATGCTTACTTCTTCTCTTTCCTCTCTTAATATCCCACATATATAAAAATGGGGTGTGACTGTGTTATGTAAATACGTCTTGTTACGTGTAATAGCTTCACAGTGGGGCTTGCCCTACACCGCGCGCAATGTGTTACAGTCCTCACTTCGCATAATAAAATTCTTTGATCCTTCAGCTATCCAGGGGTGGAAGTGTATTCCGGATGGAGCTAATAGCTATGTAGCTACATCACCAAACTTTAATTTTTTTTTTAAAAACCTCCCAATGGATGAATTTGTAAGAGGTATTCACGTCAAAATAGGCCAATTAACAATGTAGCCGCTGTAGAAAATTAACGTGCGAAATCTGTGAATACACTAGCGTAACAGTAAAACCTTAATAATGTTCAAAATTACAATTTACATCAATTATGGTCGAATAACGACCACTAGGCGACCACTGGTATAAATAAGAGTATGTCCACTAAAACAATAAGTATTGTAGAACTTATGATTTATTTAAATACTTGCTGCTTAATATTCTAATGATATATATCATTAGTCAAAGCAGATGCACTCTCGGAAGATGTTGCAGGAGCCGGTCCTGAAGCCAACACACCTGCAGGCGCTGTTGCAGCAGGAGGAGGTGCAAACGTTGCGGGCAGTGGTCATCGCCAGGAGGGGGCTGTCGGGGTCTTCGTTTGGTAATGCAGCTTTTAGTTTCAACACATGTGGATTCACTGCAAAATACATATAAATGTAGTAAAATCCTCTAGTTTTAGACTTAAAGTCCATAGTAACTATTTTTAGAGACCTATCATCTGATGAAGTTCAGCCAATATAAAAATCTATATCTAAATATTTCTATATTTAATATCGAACTTTTCTAAAATAGTTTAATTGATTTGTACAGGGTGGAGGAAAAGCCCCGCTACCATTTTGATTGCCTATAACTTCATTCAAAATAATGATAAGTAGGTTGGGTTTTCATAAAAGTTTATTTGGTCTTTACATATAATGAAACTTTATTATTTCCAACTGTATTTGTGTAGGAAACATCAGCAATATGGGTCACACAGCCAGTTCAACAATTCAATGATTGAATAACGTTTATCAAAGACGACTAATTTCGCGAAATGGCGATTTAGATCTCCAGATTTAACAGCACCAGATTTTACCTTATGGGTTTTTTTTATATTAAAAATTTATGTGAATAAGCCCCAAACGATTCAACATCTTAAAAATATTATTCGTCACGAAGTTTAATTCATTATATTGCAACATCTTAATGTTGCAGGATGTCATGAAAAATGCCTTAAAAAGTTGAATAGCTAATCGTAGTCACCATTTAGCCTTTATAATTTTCCAATCATAACAATATCTGTTTTTGATGTGAAACATCTATATTTTCGCGTGAGATCGATGCATTCCATGGCCAAACTAACATTACATTTCGGTATTACACTTATGAGATAGGTTTTCTTTTAATTTTTTCCGACCGATGATGATATTAAAGAACGACTTACAATCTTAAGTTAAGAAAGTTCCTTCGCGCCATCTTCTGATAACAGAGTACGAGAAACTCAGTCAGGTGTCAGTTTTTATCATCATCATTATATATTTATGTTTAATTTATTCTATTTAGATTAGAGCTATTCATTCACTTCTTGATTTTTTATCCTCTAGGTAATCCTCAAATTATTGAACGATTTTCAATAAGCTTTCCTTTGAGTTCAATGATATACACGGGAACAGTGTTCATACAAATATATTAGCAAAAAGCATTTTTAGTCTCGAAAATTTGATAAATGGCTTTGATTTATAAACATTTGTTCTCAGGTAGAATCTGATAAAATCTTGTATGAAGTTCCACGCGAATGTTGTCGAATAGGCATTCAACTTTTGGTAGGACATTATACTTATTGCTCACCTGGTTGTACTTCCTCAGCAGATACAGTCTGTGATGCAAGCATCACTGCTCCAAGAGCGGCGAGCATGAAGAAAACTTTGCTATTCATGATTAGTTTTTGAATTCGTTTATTCAACTGTGTCTTTGACAATGAACTGTCCATATTTATATCATCAGTAATGATGATAATTGTAGGCGTAATCCTTTAATGCGCGTGATTTTGTTGTTAGAAATATCCTCACGGTACAATCTCTTATCTAAAAATAATACTAAGGAAATTCCAATAGATTAAGATATATGGTGACAAAGATATATTGTCAATTTAATTATTATTGACATATATACTAGCTATTACTAAAACTTCTTTTTTGGTGTAATGGTTAGCATGTTCGATTGATGTGACGTGAGGGTTGGAATTCAAAAATGTTTATAAAGTTTCCTATTAAGATTTTCTCAATATTTGACCGAAGTTGTGTAGTTGGCGGTGTGCATCCCCGTGCCTAGGAGAATACGTATTTTTCACCCATAACAGTAAACAAAAAAATAGTAAAATAATAATTAAGCTACAATCAATTTATGTGAGCAGAGATTTAGTACATGTATATGGGAATTAACACATCATTTGGGACAGCTTACAAAATAGCATTTTTCAAGTTTTGAAGGTGACCCCAGAAGGACGCTTTTGTTTTTCTAATAAAACTGAAAAGTCTAAAATTCCTTCTGCGGCGAACATGCCGGATGCACTTCAGAACCTCGGCAGCCTCATAAGAGTAGGATACGCGTCATTATATTGAACTCTTATGGTATTTATTGTCTTTTGTGTATATTCACACCGCAGCTGATATTTATACATCGATAAACAATATGCTTTGAACATTATCTGTTTAACTTCGGTACTTCAGTTAGCAAATCTACAGGCGAGCATGATGCTCCTTATCGCCAGGGCCCCTGGATCGCGCTCTATCAAGTTCATCTTTGAGATCTTCACTTAGCCATCATCTATTTAAACCAACTGGATCTGTGTAACAACCAACCGAACTACTAGTGTTCGCGCAATCTGGCGCCAACCATTGGTATTTCGGAAGGAGCGTACTCGCGCCATCTGCAAGCTTTCCGATGTACTAATGCACTAGCTATCGGGATGTGTGCGTATACGACACGAGAGGGCGCCTCCGCGCTGCTCTATGAGCATAGAGCAATATAGTCCATAGATTATCTGTAGTCTGTAGTACAGGGATCGAGTTGTCAACGAGTGTCGAGTGTTGTTGTATCGAACGGGCAAAATAAGCCCGCCTTGTTCATTTTATATGGTTTTGTCGGGAAAGTGCGGTAATTTCACGCGTTAATTGGTTTTGTGGGGCTAGTGAAGCAGTTCGTCGCGTTTTGTAGGCCCATATCGTAGCCTACGACTTAGTCCGGCGGATCATAGTGCGGCTAGGTTATCTCGCCCACGCGGTGTCCGCAGTAGGACTTCCCTGTGGATTTTGGAGTAGAACAGAAGAACGGCGTCGCCTACAACGGATTTCCGCGACGCCTTGTCAAAGACACATTCTACAATAAAAAACACATACAAATACACATCCTCTTGCACATGCCACTGCCAGGCCTCGTCGCCGTCGAGGTGATCGGCGCCGGGAGACCAGGTGGGTGTACAAGTCATTCATATCTGTTCGACACCTAGGTGAATTCTCCCCTTAATATTCTCCTCCCGCCGTCTCGAGACCGATTCGACCTGGACCTTTATAGGACGGGTCCAGGGTCGAGTCCATGCCAGGGTCACGGCCGGCGTGAACAACTGGAATGTTGTCTGAATCTTTTTCTGCCTTAAACACTCTAGGCGACATTATATTTCAATCCATGAGCAACTACATATTTTTCATAGATTGAAATCTGTTGTCTGTCTGCAAAGTTTTTACCGAAGACCTAAAAAGTACCATGTCATTAGCGTAGCTTTAGTTTTTAACACAAGCATTGCCAAGGTCATTGCCAACTGCCTCATTGGTCTAGTGGTTAGCATGTTCGACTACAGACATGAGGTCCTGGGTTCGAGTCCCGGGTCGGGCCAATTCAAAAATCAATATTGAGTTTTCTATTAAGATTTTCTCAATATTTGCCCGAAGTTGGGAAGTTGGCGGTGTGATCCACCCCCGTGCCTCGGAGAGCACGTTAAGCCGTCGGTCCTGCGCCTGATCTCTCTCCGGTCGTGTCGGATTCCCGTCACATCGGACTATGAGAGTGAAGGAATAGAGAGTGCACTTGTGTACTATGCCTGCCAATCCGCAGTGGAGCAGCGTGGTGGGTCTATGCTCTAAAAACCTTCGCTCCTCGGAGTGAGGAGGCCTGTGCCCAACAGTGGGACGTTAAAGGGCTGCTACTTACTTACTTATTGCCAAGGTAACAGCCGACTCTGACGTCGGTCTTGCGCCTGATCTCTCTCCATTCATGTCGAATTGCTGTCATCGGACATCGGACTATGAGAGTGAAGAAATAGACAGTGCATTTGCGTGATATGCCAGACAGTAGTGGATCAGCGTGGTAGTTCTATAGTAAAAACCTCTCTCCTATGAACGAGGAGGCCTGTATGATTTTAATGGGCTGCTACTTACTTTACTAGCTATTATCGGCGATGTCTCATGCGCAGGTTTCGATCCATTAGAAATATGGGAAAACCTGTTATTTATCGGATCGTCAAATTAAATCATTCTGGAATCCACTAGAATATATCCAAAATAAAAATAGTGTGCTTAAGATTGAAGTAAAAGTTAACTCTCCCTCTCTTTATCTATCCCCATTAATATCATACTTTGGTTAACGCTCTTGTAACCCATTTACCAGCTTACTTACTTACTTGATAAAGAAACATCAATTCTCACAGTACCTTCGCAATAAATATTGAATAACAATTTTGACACAAGAAATACAAATAAACTTGTAGTGCCATGTTTTAGAGTGAAGTTGGTTCAGAAACCATTTGTTTCTGAACCTACTTCAAGGGTGTCTGTGAAGTAACTTAGGTTCTCCCTGAAAACCAGCGTCGCAGCTTGCTGCGGCTTCGAGCTGAGTGGCGAACCTTATTTGCTTCACAGATATATATTTCTTCTTCTTTTTTATATTATTTATTGTAAAAAGTGTGAAAGCAAATAAAAATTTTATTTATTTATTTATTTATTTGTTGGGTTGAGCATAAGCATTTTTAACACCTGAATCACTTCTGGGTTTGCCTCCACATAGTTTTAAGAAATATATTTAAAATGTTCTGTTACAAAAAAAATATTAGGAGTTGAGGATTATTTAAGCGACAATGATGTTTGGACTTTATTTGTTGCACGTGAAAGTTAAACACGTTGTAACATACCAAAACTAAATTAAAAGAAGCAACCGTTGAGTTTCTTGTCGGTTTCTTCTCAGCGGAATCAACTTTCAGTAGATGTATTAGCAATGGACTGACTACAGACGATTCAAGAGTGCTTTTTGAGTCTACTTGAATAGAATATTTTGACTTTCATTTGATTTTACTCCTAGTCCGTGCGTCCAGAAGTTTTACTCTAAAAATTTCATCAAAATTGGTGCAATATAAACCTGGTTAAGCAGTTCTTACACTGTTAACGCCCTATATAAATTTTTAATTATATAACGGTTTCTATTTATAACGTTATCTTTTTCTGTACATATAACGGATGTTCCATTATGGTCACGTAAATTAATTTAATCTAGTAATCTTTTAATCATGTAGGCTTATTAGTATCAATAAATTATTCCATATAAATATAGGGCAATAATTGGCATTCACGCAGTTCTAACACCAGGCTATCAATTGCACTTACCTCTGTATGAAGCCATTTTATAGATTTGCTAATCATTTTTTTTTTGTTTTGCATAGCGACGTCTGAATACTTTCACATACTACCCAGCTGGATACAGAAACCAGGACCTGTGATAGCGAAGCAAGTACTCTCAACAATGCGCCAGCGAGGACATCAAAATATTCTTTTTTTATTACAGCATTATAGGTATTGGCGCTATATATACCACTCTTCGGACTGTAATATTATAGACCCACTTCTGTCCTATGTTCTCGAAGGATCAGCCTTTGACGATGTATGCCCCACACTTCGGACTGAGGTAATATCGGCCAAAGGCAATTGGTTGTCTTCAGACTTCGGTCTTCTGACTTCCATTCCGCACAGCTTCTGTCGTGCGGTTCGCTTCTTCTCGAAGGCTGCACGTCAGGAGGCCACTGTTCGCAGCTGACCTCTTAATTTGGCAGTCCTCGTCCTTCGTGCTGGCCGGGCGTTGTCTCCATAGTGCTGGCGGGAGTGTGTTGATAAATTCTTCGTAATATATCAAGATGCGTCTCGATAATGACTGCGAACTCGGAGGGGTTCCTCGACGAAGTTCTCAAAGTTATTCCTGCAATCTCGGAGGGACTCCTCGACGAAATCTTAGATAACTTCGATAGTGTTATCAAGTTTCATCAAGTGGGGTTTCTTCACTTGGTGATGTTGTCATATATACAACATCACACTTCACCCTTCAAACTTCACACTTCACACTGATTTCATATCCAAAATCTGGATATTATAACATCGCCGCGGGAGCACTCCCACCCCGACGTCTTCTTCCACATTCCGATCCCACGCTTTCGGATTTCAGGCCAGTGCACAAGTCTTGCATCCCGTTGTGCATACCGTCCGTAAGGTCCGTCGGGTTTAATGACGGTCGTGCTTTGTTTCCCCCGGCCAAGCGGTCCTTAAATAATAGCGCAAATTTCTGACCTCTTTACGTATGGATCCTTTTGCTGCCGTAGAAAGCGTCTGCGCTATTGTTTCAAAATCTTAAGCAATTATTAACTATAGATTCTTATAATAAACCGACCTTAAAAAGGTCCCTTAGCCTACATGTGGCAGCCAACGCTCACCCGTCCATAACAATAGGCGTAACGTCAACATAAAACTAATGCGTTTGTTTTCTTAGTAAAACGGTCGCTTTGCCAATCTATCTTTATAGATACACGTCGTTTCACCCACATAGATATATGTTTATACTATCAAGCTTATTATCTAATTTATAATGTTTTATCTGCGTTAGTATTAAATAGGAAGAAGAAGGATAGATATCCAAATATATGTACTGAATACAAGAACTGTGCTAACGAATAAAAATAGTCATTCATGTGAATGAAATGGTACACTGCAAACGAAATGAATATGGCCATTGCTATACTACTACATTATTACCATTAATTTCTCTAGATTGATATTTTAAAATTCGTTATATCTTTTGAATGGAATTCGATTCCGATTTTAATTATGTAAAAAGTATTTTACAGGTATTAAAACGGTCACTAATTAAATACATACATACATAGCATCACGCCTCATTCCCATAGAGATAGGCAGAGACAACATCCTTCCACTTGCAACGATCCTTACATATCTCCTTCGCTTCTTTCATTCTCATGTCAAAGGTTTACCTGTCATACAAGTTCGTCGGTTTAGAGTACTCTTGCCTGGCCGTTAATTAAAATGTCCTGGATTTGGTCCAGGAACGTTTGCCTTGGTCTTCCCCTTTCGCATTCACTCTTGACTCATAAATCCTTTTTGTCGGTCTCCTTTCATTTATTCTCTCTACATGCTCAAACCATCGAAGCATACCTTTCTCAATTTTAGTCACTACGTCTTCTTTTATGTTCTTTACACACACACACACACACACACAACACACACACCACCACCACCACCACAACGTTCTCTTATCACACTATTTCTTACTCTGTCACTCAGTTTTAATCCATTCATGCTTCTCAACGATCTCATCTCTACCGCATTTATTTTAATAAAATAACCATTTAATAAGATTAATACAGAGGTATGAACAATATGGTTTGATTCTTGTCGGCGTTTATATTAATTTTAAAAATGTAAAGTAGTAGTTATAATGGCATAACTACAGTAGTTGGACATATAGTATCTCGGAATTATTTGTAGATATTAATACGTTATATTATACTGTAGAACATTTTTTGTTCTATCATCAATAATTTTCGCAGCGCACGCGATGACAGATTTTTTTACTGACTTTTTCACACCTTAGGTTACACTAAAGCATTATTAGGGATCTTTATTTTTTTGAGTGAGTTATATAATGTATGTCACTTAGTAAAAATGCAGCATTCTAATGAAGAAAAACTTTTTAAATCGCTCCAGTAGTTTTTGTGTGAAACCATTACAAATATACATACAAAAACACAAATCTTTCCGTTTTATAATATTATTTTAGATTATAGGTGTAACGTCGTCATAAAACCAATGCGTTTGGTTTATTTGTAAAACTGTCACTTTGCTGGTCTTTCTTTATAGATACGTAGAATAATATTTTTTAAAACAAGAAGAAATCGACTAGGCTACCATAGAGACAAGCATACAATTTGTTTTGCCTGAAACCATAACAGTTATTTAAGTTTGAATGATTTTACTTCATACCTTCATGACTTCTGGTACTCGGGAAACTAATAACGGTGGAAAATTTTCCTACCCATCAAAAACAAAATTACCCTTGCGAACTCAGATATGGACTTACCACTATTTCTTCTTAACAAGTTGAAGCGGCTGCAATTTTATACGATTTCTCTATAGATTGCGAAAATTTCACCACATCACCCAATACCGCCTGCAGCTGAAATGGTTGACGATAAAAGATAGACGTAGCTTTCATGCTCTATGCCTCCCCTATTCTATACTTTTCTCCCCAACACTCCTATATATCTTAAAAACCGCTTCTCCTTCTTCGCCTACGACTTCTCTTATCCTTCCAGTCTGCGGTCGCGCCGTGATATCAAGTTATCCACTTCGTTCTGTCATTCCTGTATATATTTCGAGTCGTACACAGCGAAAGCAGTACAATTTTGGAATGGTCTTCCATATACAATCAGACATTCAGCTTCTTTGGATATCTTTAAAAGTCGTTGGAAAACTCATTATTTCTCATTATCCCTGGAGGATCATGCATAATATGTTTTCATGTATTTTTATGAATGTATGTTTATATATCTGTTATATATATTAGATTTATGCTTCTCTTGTGTCCTTCTTAAGTTTCCCAGAAGAATCTTCAGGAGTACCAGGGTCGATTGGGTCTACCGATCCTCTGGTGCTCCACTAAAGGATGTGGAGGGTATCTTTGGATTTTAGTGGGTATACTGGCTTGCCAGCAAGTCCCTCACTCTCAATTTTACTACAAATATTCTAGTCAATTTGATGCGACTTTGCAGTCATTAATAATTAAGAATATAACTAGTGATGTCCAGACAAAACCACCTTTGACTAACTTTTACAGACAAAACTGCTTTTTTAGTTAACATTAATAGTTTTGTCTATTAGATATGTACATAATCCCTCATTTCATATTTATAAGTATTTAATGTAGTGAGTACAAAAATAGTATTAGTAGTAATTATTTGAAATAGAGATACAAGATTATTTAAATATTCATTTACTTCCGATTAAAAAAATCGCATAAATTATGGATGTTAAAGAAGTCGTTAAATTGTAGTAAATTGATACTTTAACAAAGTTTTAACGGACCATGTGGTGAATAAAATCAGCCTCAATAATGTGTAATAGTGCAAAAAATCCTTTCCTTATCTTAGCCCCCGTGATCGATTACAGAATGTTGTTGCTAATATATCTATAACAAAACGCATTTAATCTTGTTTTTCTGTACGATGTTCTCTCTTATTCTCTTATATAAACAATAAACCTGGGAAATTGCATACTCCTACATCCGCACAATTTTCGTAAAGGGTGGTACAAGGTTTTTGCTTCAGGTATTAATATATAGATGTCAAAACATACAATTCCATAAAAGAAACCTTAGTATATAAAAAAGTTAATTATACATCATTTATAAATAAAATACAAAAAATTAGTTTAAACGATTTTAAACAGTATATTTTGAAATGAAACTTCCTTGGGCGCATGAGGGTAAAATGTTTATGTATGGATCACGTGATTAGCGTCACGAAGTGCAGCATTTTTTTATGCTAATTCGTTTGAAGGTTAGGTTAGGTTAGGAATATTGACAAAGAACATGTGCCAATTATTTGTCGCTCGACATTTCGTCGTCGTCGTCGTTTCAAACGGATGGAAGTCCACTGCTGGACATAGGTCTCACGTAATGACGTCCAGAAGGCCCGATCTTGCGCCGCCTGGCTCCAGCGGCTACCGGCGACCCTCTTTATGTCGTCGGTCCACCTTGTGGAGGGTCTGCCTACACTGCGGTGTCCGGGGGGGGGGGGGTCGCCACTTCAGCACCTTCAGCCCTCAACGTCCATCGGTCCTTCGGACTATGTGCCCCGCCCATTGCCATTAGAACTATGTTGGTGACTTTGGTTCTACTTCGGATCTCTTCATTACTAATTCGATCACGTAAAGAAACTCCGAGCATAGCCCTCTCCATCGCACGCTGAGTGACTCTGAGCTTCCGCATGAAGCCCATAGTCAGCGACCACGTCTCCGAAGGTCATCACTGGCAACACGCACTGTTCGAAGACTTTGGTCTTCAGGCACTGAGGAACATCGGACGAAAATTTCTGGTAGTTTCCCGAACGCTGCCCAGCCGAGTTGGATTCGGCGGTTGACCTTCTTCTCGAAATTGGATCTACCTAGCTGGACTATATACCACAGGTATGGGTACTCGTCAACAATTTCGAGAGCTGAGTTCTCGACGATGACTGGGTGAGGCGGTACACGGATATTAGACATAATTTTCGTCTTATCCATGTTCATTTCCTGGCCTACCTGTTGAGAAACTCTGCTGAGGTCATCGAGCATTGTATTTAGATCTTCGAGAGTCTCTGCCATAATGACTACGTCATCGGCAAACCGTAGATGAGTGATGTACTCGCCGTTGATGTTGATGCCCAGTCCGTTCCACTCCAAAAGCTTAAAAAGGTCTTCCAGCGCCGCAGTGAAAAGCTTCGGGGAGATAACATCTCCCTGTCGCACTCCACGTTGCAGTTGGATAGACGCTGTGCTTTGGTCCTGTATACGGACTGACATGGTGGCGTTTTCGTACAAGCACTTCAACACGTGTATGTACCGGTAGTCAATTCGGCATCTCTGTAAAGATCTCAACACGGCCCATGTTTCCACCGAATCGAAGGCTTTCTCATAGTCCACGAACGCTAAGCAAAGTGGCCGATTATACTCTTCGGTCTTCTGTATAATCTGCCGCAGCGTAAAGATGTGGTCTATGGTACTAAAGCCTTTTCGGAAACCGGCTTGTTCGGGGAAGTCGTCAAATCTGCGAGCGAGACGATTCGTAATGACTCTCGAGAACAGTTTGTAGACATGACTTAGCAGCGCGATCGGTCTGTCGTTCTTCAATAAGGTGTTGTCGCCTAAAAATATATTTGATATTAGTATCATATAAGGTTATGATATTAATATCAAACCTTTATTTTTATTTTTTTTATGGTCCGCTAAATGTGCCGGTGTGTATATAAAATAAAAATATTTCATAAATTCTCTCTTTTAAATGTAAAATTAAAAAACATAATTTATTTAATAATAACTAATATTTTTCTTTACAATTCATCATTTGAGATTTCAAGAAATTATTGACACATAATATTTTAATGACAATTAAATTCATTAAATTCTTAGCATATCTTCCTTTAAGCCTCAGAAATCTAAAGTATTAGATTTGTATAAATATAAACAAAACTTCAAAATTAATTTGCAAAAGATGTTTCACTTCTGACATGTGTACTTTGTGCGCACGCAATTTTAACTTTTGAAATGACACAAATGTTTAACCACACTTCTCTTTTTCTTGTAGAGTCAGGAGTGTGCGATTCTACGAAGAACTCTTCCTTCCCGTAACATTCCCATCTCAAAATACCCATTCAAACCTAGTAAAATACACCTCATCCGTTATTGGAACATTCCACTAACTGATGTCCCGGATGACTCCGATTGAGAGTTCACGAAGGCGGATGGACGAGAGCTACATTTTACTCCACTTCTTCCGGTGGTTGTAAAGCTACTCGTATGATAGGATTACATTGAAACAATGAAACTTGGTTAAAGTACCTTTATTCAACAAAATATAAGAGATTATTATAAGTTCTCATAACAGTAATAGTATATACAATTATTATAGTTACCACGACAAATTAACGAGAGCAAACACAAATGGCTTGAATGTTGCAACGTCCGATTCTGAATCCCAGCGCACGGCACGTGTTCTGGCAGCGGCTAGCGATGCATACAAGGATAATACCACGTTCTGGACTGTACATTGGGTTATTTGGGTCAGCCACAATCAATGGGTACTCAGATCCAGGATTCAAAATGTGCACCTCATCTGTAGAAAGAAAAGGATCCTTTTATGCATCATTCATTTCCTGACTAAACTTTATTGAGATGAAGTAAAAAGACTTAACAAAGGTACATTTTTTTTTTCGTCAGATGGGACGACCACACACACGCAATAGATAATCATTTAATTATAAATTTCGTACATATAATTCTTCTGCACGTATATTTGATTAAACTGTTCCTAAATCGAGATTCTGCCTCGCTGGCGTAGTGGTATAATTACTTGCATTGCTAGCAGATATCCCGGGTTCGATTCTCGGTAGCGCGAATTTAGAAGATTGTGTTTTTTAATTTGTTTGAATCTGGCCTGTTGGGAGACTTCGGCCGTGCCTAGTAACCACCCAATCAAACACGACGTACGGCCAAGCAAAGAGATAGATTATACTATACTAGGTAAACGAACTCTTTCCAGGTTAGCGAGCTTCCATCTTTGACTGTATCATCACTCACCATCAGGTGTGATCACAGTCAAGCGCTAACCCGTCAGAAATAAAAAATACCTTATGTTTTAAGTGTTTAGTTTGATTACAGACTTGTTAAAATTCGCTGCTATTAATTTAATAAATGATATCTAAATGCTGGGAAATTGAAATAATTTTGTGACATTATGTAGATACTGTTGTTTTAGTACATTTAAATCTCCAACTGTATCATCAGGTGAGATCACAGTCATCTCCTACGCAATAAAAAACATATGCTAAATAAAATATTGCTTACCCTGTTGATCAATAACTGCAGCCGTACTTTTCTGGATTAAAAGAAATGCGCAAAGAAATACGAATACAACAAACGATTTGCTGTTCATGTTTAATTTTTCTATTTATTTGGTTTAGTTAACTTGACCTGGTTCTCGACTGAGCTATTTTATATACGATTTAACATATTTATACTGAACTCATTCTAGATAAGAACGCAAAGTTTCATTGTAGTAATATGGATTTATCGTTGCAGGGATAGCCTGAAGATAAAAGTTATTTTTTCATTTACGATAGAAGCTTATTTAAATTCGTCATAATCGAACTGATGTGGCTAAAGCTGGTTACATTGGGAATGTACTCGTAATAACGTGAAGGTTTTAGAATATTTTTGACGTACAAATCATGATGATATATGTATGTGTATGTGTGTATGTATGTGTGTGTACTTGCATTTCTAGGAGTAGAAATTATAGTAGGATGTTTTATTGCACTTACCCAGTAATTTCATGAGCTACTATCTCCAAGGATGTCTGGAGTAGATCGATATTTTTGTAAGTGATAAGACCGCCTTTGTACACTCTTATCTAAAATTCTGTTAGTGTTTTCTTTCAAAATCTGTATGTATATGTGCAATAAGAATAAATAAATAAAATAAAATAATAAATGATATTAAAAACGACTTATAATCTAAAGTTACAAGGGTTCTTTCGTGTCCTGTCCTCAGATGACCTCGCAACAAACAGTCGGGTACCCGTTTTTACCATCTTCATTACATTATCATAATACAATATAATGTTGATGTTGTTTATTTTGAATAGATTATTTAGATTAGATCAACTCGTTCACTCTTACGTTTTTCGTCTAAGTAGTGTTTCAAACATCATTTATAAGTATTTGAAAAATGGCTATCGTTTTACTTTGTTACACATTGTAACAAAATGTGTTTCTATGGATATAAAAAAGAGACAATGCGGTAGACCGTTAGAATAGTGAGTGCATTCGTTGACACAAATACACTCTCTATTCTTTCCCTCTCATAGCCTGATGGGATGGCAAGCCGAAACGACAAGAGAGAGATCTTTCGAAAATGATGTATTTTTAATTGGTCCCCTCGACTTTTCACATTACACTAGCCCTTCCTCGCAATGTCACATCTAGTTCCTGATCCCGTGGGAACTTCGCAAAATTTGCTTAACTAGTGTTTAACGCCTTATTACGAATACATTTGTAATGTAACCAGTTTGAGCCACATCAGTTGACGAATTCAAACCAAGTATTTTTGTAAATAAAAAAGCAACTCGGCAGGACATCCCTGCAACGATAAATCTATATTAATACAATAAAACTTTGGATTGTTATCTACAATGTGTTTAGTATAAATATGTTAAATCTTATTTGAAATAACACAGTCGAGAAGCACGTCACAAGGTTAACTAAATTTAACAAATCAAAAAAATAAGATAACAGCAAAATGTTTTAAACTTAAATTTTCGTGGTTTATTAGCATATTGACTATTTGAACTATTTGAATCGTCGTGACCACGATCCATGCAACTGGGTCGAAATATCGGCAAAATTAAAAATTAAAAATCGCCATCGTGATATGTACCCGTTCAAATAGTCAATAAGCAAAATGTTTGTTACATTCGTATCTCTTTGCGCTTTTCTTTTAATTCAGAAGAGTACGGCTGCAGTTACTGAACAACAAGGTAAGGAATATTTTATTTAGCATATGTTTTTGATTGCCTAGAAGATGACTGTGATCTCACCTGATGACACAGTTGAAGATTTTAATTTACTAAAACAATAATTTGAATATAATTTATTCAATTTATTTGAGACATAAATAATAAATTGTTAAATAGCATGGAGAAAAGAATCTAAACAATTCTGTAATTAACCTGAACACTAAAAAATATGCTTTATTATTGCTGATGGGTTAGCGCTTGACCTTGATTACACCTGATGGTAAGTGATGTTACAATCTAAGATGGAAGCTTGCTAATCTGGTAAGAAGTAATTTATCTCTTATGGTAATATCTATTTTTTTGCTTGACTGTACATCATTGTTGATAGGGTGGTTACTAGCTACGGCCGAAACCAGATTGAAAAAAATTAATAAATGCAATTTTCTGAATTCGCCCTACCGGGGTTCGGACCCGGGTCATCTGCTAGTAATGCGAATACTTGTACCAATGCGCCAGCGAAGCCGAGTCTCAATTTAGGAAAAGTTCAATCACATACACATACAGAAGACTTGTATATATAACTATTTTGTAATTCAGTGGTTATCTATTGAGTATGCGTGTTCATCCCATCTGACGTTTAAATGTACCATTGTAAAATCTTTTTACTTCATATCAATACGGTTTAATAGTCAGGTAATGAATGATGATTTTCCTTCGACAGATGAGCTGCAAATTTTGAACCCTGGATCTGAATATCCATTGATTGTGGCTGACCCAAATAACCCAATGTACAGTCCAGAACGTGGTATTATCCTTGTATGCATCGCTAGCCGCTGCCAGAACACGTGCCGTGCGCTGGGATTCAGAATCGGACGTTGCAACATACAAGCCATTTGCGTTTGCTCTCGTTAAGTTACACATCAAAATGAAATTTTGCTAATTAAATAGAAATAGTAAACTATATTCGTCACTATGTAATGGTTTCATTTATGTCTTTATAATACATCCATATATAGAATAGAGGGTGCACGTACGTTGATGCATAATCTATGTACACTAGTACATATATTGAGTAGCCGTAGTGGTAGAAATTCAGTCAGAAGAGGTTTACATTCTAATTCAAATTGATAAATTCTGAGTCGTATAATTCGAATTATAGTTTTTGAAGTGAAACTTCTTTAGGCGCATGAGGGTAAAATTCATATGGATAAAACCCGTGATTGGCGTCATGTGGAATTATAATTTGCCACTCGTTGTTTAATAATTTAATATAGTATTTTTCATAGAATATAAAATAAAAATATTTTATAAATTACCTTCTCTAAATTTTAAATCCAAAAACAAAATTTAATTAACAATTGCTAATGTTGACAAAAAATACGTGGCATTACTCATTTGAGGTTTCAATAAATTATTTGTATTAATTTTAATGATACTTAAATTTGTAACATATGTTCCTTTTTCCTTCCCTCAAGTTTTGGAAATCTAAAGTTTAAGATTTGCATATATATAACCAGGACTTAAAAATTAGTTTATCAAATAAGTTTCACTTCTGACATGTGTACTCAGTAGGCACGCACTTTTTATTTCCGTAATATTATTTTCAATGTACGACTGATGATAACATTCAAGAACGACTTACTATCTAAAGAGACGCGGGTTCTTTCGCAACAAAACTCAGTCGGTACAGTTGACCCACAATATACATATGCTTACACGTTATATATGTATATATATGCTTAAATTATTCTATTTAGGTCTGAGCAATTAATTCACTCCCATGCTTTTTTATACTCCAGGTAACCGTTCAAATTATTGAACGATTTCTCAATTAGCTTTCCTTTAATAAAAATCTTAACTTATTAAGTGATTTCTTCGTAACTTCTTCTAGGAGTTTATTATAGAAAAGTTTACAGTTACCTTTGAACGTAATTGTAAAATTTATCAACATACTAGAATTTGTAACAATTTCACTTGTTGTTTGAGGTGCATTCACACTTTTTTTTGTAAAAGAGTCAATATTTTTAGGACGTGTCATTGGAAAACTGAAATATTTTTTGTCATAATCAGATTTTTTAGAATAACATACATATAAAAAATGCTTTCATTCCAACTCGACTTCTTAAAAGAAACATAAGTACATAGGGATACTTGAATAAAACATCCACAACACCTAGTTATAATAAGTTCTGTTAGGTAACTTTTAAAAGTAAAACAACTATATTTGTTTTAGACTTTATATGAGATCTGTCTAATAGCAAACGCGGAGACCATTTATTAACGAAGACATTGTTTGAAGGCTTAAATAAGTCCCATATTTCTAAAATCGGAACCTAACATTGATTTATATCAATAAATTAATAATAGCACTTCAAGATTCGAAAGATGTTTGTATTATTTCCGTTTGTCTGGAAAATTCACTATAGTCTAATCGCTAAGCAAACATATCAAAGCCAGGAGAACATTATGTAGTATTATCAATATATTGATCAGAACCACAAAAATGTACTTGTATTATTCTGTTTTATCTATTTGTACAAGGAAGCGCTTGTAATTATAATTTAATCTAAGATGGTAACGTTATAATGAGGATAGAAGTAGATGTCTTTTATAAATTAGTTCTTTATTGAATTATTTTTCCCCATAAATTAACGATTTCTTTACCGCTAGTATTTAATGTTTTAAGGTGTAATAGAATCATAGCTATACTAGCTATCCTGCTACGTTTTTTGTTAAATAAAATACAGGCAAAAGGAAAAGATTTATTGATATAATTACCGAGTACAGTTACATGTGTATTTAGTTAAAACTGAAGATATTGCTTTGAAATAACGAATGGGCTCTCTAATTATAGTTAATTGCTCTAGAGTATAAATATAACCAAAACTTTATAAATACTCGGTGTTCTTAAATCATTTCAGAAAAAGAATAAGCATTATAATAATATTAATATATTATTGTAAAATAAAATGAAGAATATTTTAACTATTCTAAAAATAGATATTTTAATCCTCTGTAATGACTAAATTACTAAACTATTTCCCGTATCGATAGATCTCCTTTACCAACTCTTTAAATCAGACGTAGGCTCTGCTACTTTGCCTATTTTGACTATATAAAGAAATTATATCATCGTATATATAATCTAGACTCAACATTAATATTTCACAGAACTACTCCCCAACTGTGTTTATTTAAATGACAATATACCAAGGGTCTATTTCGTAAAGTTTTATTAAGTAGTAGTATATTATTAGTTTTAGAATTAAAACCAATTTATGGTAACACGAGTTTCTAAAATTCCAAATGGATATACTTAGAGAATATACTAGCTGAACCGGCGAACTTTGTACCGCCTCAGAATTAGTAGATAGAAAAGCTGAATGATAATTGCAGAATGTTTATACTTTGGTAAATCATAATACTACATCATATGTTGGACAGGTAGGAAAAGTTTCTAAGGGAACGTTAAACCGTTGAATTTGCTATGTTCCAAGCATTTTTTTTCATATTTACCCACCTTTTAAACCCTTCTTGGATATCTACAAATAATTCAAAATTAGCTAAACCAAACCAGCCTTTCTAGAGTTATGTGTCGGAGGGCAGGTGTCTATGGCGCCATCTATCTGCGTGGGACAGAGTCAATAGTACCAGTCCGGCGTGAGTGTCTCGGTAGTTGTCGGGGGGCGCTCGACCGGAGAGGTCTACTTTAGGAACTGCCGTGTTCCTAGCTATTATTGTTAATGAGACTGTGTAAATTGATATCGGGAACACTAAGTGATTGAACATTATAATCCGAGTTAATAAAATGTTTGATTGCACCAGCATTACCCACGAACGTCCACAGTATAAGAAATTAAATTATGGATTCCATTAATGACGATGTCGGCAGAGAACCCTACGCCCCTATGCTTTACGCTTCCTTCTCTCTTATTCTCCGACATATATATTTATATAGATGTGCAAGAGGAAAAACTATTTACCGGTTAAAATAAAAGCGAGACAAAACTAGTTTTCACTGAACAGACTGCTCAGACGTGGTTTAATCTGAATAATAGCGGTTTTGACTAAAATCCATTATCGTAAGTGATTATGATTAATACTCTTTGTCAAAACTACTCTTAACTACTAAAGAGTCGGACAAAGTTACTTCTAACTAGTGAGAACATAAAAAAAGTAAAAAGGCTGTCTACTAAAAGATATTATACCAGTTTTGACGTATAGTGTACGACTTTGGGGGTGTACTGAACCTAGCAATCGGAAAATAATAAAAAAAACCGAAACAAAATTCCTAGGGAAATTGTTAATGCACCTTGGTATGTAAGAAGTAGCGATCTGCATAAAGAGTTAAACATAGAACTCGTAAATAATTACTTCGAAAGAATTGCCAAGGGTCATCACCAAAGACTTCGCTATCACGTGAATCTCGGAGCTGCTAAACTTCTGTGTATGAGACGGACAAAGAAAGGACTTAAAAAAAAAACAAACTTTTTGAGTTAGTGAAAGTGCAGTGAGACAATATAGTGTAGAGTTTTTAAGCAAGAACTCAAGTATAGAGTGAGTCAGTAGACATTACAGTAAACTAAGCATAGTCGTTAGACTCTAGACTTAGATAATACAGGTATATATTAGGTAGATTAGGTCAAAGTATTATTACTAATTAGTCTACAAGGCTAGAATGTAATCTCATATTATAAAGCAACCAAAGTTGGTTATAATACATTTATACGTATATAAAAGTTATTACGAAGATTAATATAGCAATCAAAAGAAAAATGTAAATTAAAATAATCATAAAGTTATGGAGTCAAATTGCTTAATTATGAAATTACTTCATTTCGTAATGAGAGGCAGTTAAATATTTAGGTAATAGGAACTTANTATTTCTTACTCTGTCACTCAGTTTTAATCCACTCATGCTTCTCAACGCTCTCATCTCTACCGCATTTAGTTTACTTTTGTGATTCTTCTGCCATACCCAACTTTCACTTCCATACATAAGTGTTGGCACTCCAGCATGCACTGCCAGTCTAGCCCTTTGGGACACCATCTGGCTATTCATAAAGGCGTACATAGCACCATAATTGGTTATTTTATTCGTATATACAATGCAAGTTTCACTACGCAATAAAACGTGTCTTTTTTCTGTCAGGGCTAAGCTTACAAGAAGATGATGTTATACAAGCTTAAAGCTAACTATCGACAGTTTAAAATAGTGACAAGTCATTTCATCGACTTTTTTATATTTTATTACAGTATTAGCTCACTGATAATTTCAATATTCTTACCTGCTTTGTCAATACGTTGACATACCCTGTTATCTTGGCCGCTGTATTCCGATATATTTATTAAATACTAGCAATTTTTGTGTAAATATAGGTAAAATTAATGATACGGAGAGAGCACCTTGGGTAAGTTTCAAAAATGTGTGTCATATTGACGTTGCTAAAAAATGCTTAGAAAATTTTATTTTAGCTAAACATAGTTTTGGTAGTTTAAATTGTGTGATTTTAGCTTCCACGTGGAACTGATATCAAGTTCAAACAATTTTATCGCATAAATAATTTTCGACCTTATGATGTCTTTTAAATTATGTAAAAGACAATTAAAAAGATTGAGGTATTTGGTTAATAATTCGTATGCTCAACTGGTATTCCAAATTTGTTTTGTTTTTTGTATTAAAAATGAGTGGCTCCATTAAAGTCTATTTCTGTTTATCCTGGGTCCTTCTTAGCTTCATGAATTAGAGGAGTACGGCGCTCGAGACAATACCTCCAAACCCAGGTTCTGCCTCTGGCATTAATTTGAATTGCACTAATTTATTTGACCAATTATATAGAAACTGTGAATGAATTTTTACGTAAGCTTTTAATAGACGACGCTGAATTATTTTAAATATAATCAATATATTTACAGAGAGTATGTGAACTAATACTTGAAATAAATAATACGACGACGACTTGTTATTTGAAATTAAATGTTTAAATTAAGTAACCATTTTCATATATGACAATCCTTCTGTACGAGTGTATTACTTCTAAATTTTTAATTCGATTTTGAAGGAATTTTATCTATATTTAGGTGGATAGATTTAAAATATGGTCCGATATGACGGATTTTCCTATATTTCCGTGAGATTGGAAACTTTTATCTTACACTTTATCATCAATTACCAGGTGCGATTTTGGGAGTGGTGACTTTAACCAATAAAGGTATAGTATTTGACACTTTTATTATCGTATTTACTATTTTGTTACAATTTTAAATAAAATGGAAAATACCTATACTGTTGAGAATAATTCATTATCACATCTGGCCCAAAAATATTAAAACAAAGAACCTTATCAGAATTCTAATAACTACAAAACACCGGACTTAATTTGTTTATAATCTTAATCTACTTACTATTAGTATAAATACCAAAAATGTGTTGCTAAATGTACAATTGAATAAGCAAACTCAAAAGAAAATCATGGCTACCAAATTGTTTGTGGTACTCCTCGCATTTGGGATGATGATCATTTCTTCGTGTGAAGAGTCCCAACGACCAAGTAAGCTGATAAAATAATTTTAAAATAATAATTTTTATATTGGCTGCTACTTTTTATAGTTTGTTAAAATGCTACTTTTAGTTAGTACACACTCCTCTTTACATATTGTTCAAGTTTTCATTTCTATCTTAAGTTTCATCAAAGTTTAAATACATTTTTTAAGTTTAATATTATTGAATTTAAGTAAGATATTGACTTGAATAAGATATAAATAATGAAATGATTAAAAACGAACTGTTAATACCCATGGAGTTCCTGATCCTGTTCGAATATAGATAAAGAAAAAAGTAACTTTGTTTAATTTCAAGACAACCGAGTTAATGCTTTTACAGATCTCGTGAAGAGTGAGGAATTTAGTGATCTAAAAGTATCTTTGCATTTGGAAAACTCCTAGACTAGCTTGATTTTTTTGTTATATTTCAATCAATTTAAACCAAAGAAATGCAAGCAGCAGAGAGTTTTGTTTAACCATCTTCTTGTTCCTCTTTAATTACTGGAGGTTAGACTTCAGCTGCCTGATACTCTCCTGATAACTGGTGAGGTGAAATAATTTGGCAGCGTTTGTGACACCAATCCACTCTCGAATGATACAAAGTAGGTCCAATAAAAAGATTTACAGGAAACTCAATAAAAATGTACTCGTGCTTTGTTACAGATGTCTTACGTATGCTGGAGCTGAGAGGAATATCACCTCCTGCTGTAGAGATTCCATCCAATCTGGTCGCCGGTATCTCAGATATTCGAGCCTTATGTACTGCTACTTGCTGTGCTAATGGTTGTAGGTGTCTCGGGTTCAGGACCGGGTCATGTAATGTCCAACGCCAGTGTATTTGCTCGGATTAATTGTTATTAGAAATAATACTGTATAATTTCAATATCTTTACTTTGTATGATTAAATGAGTGCTATGTTTTTACCATGTTGTATTACTTAAAATAAATAACATTATATAACAAATAATAAATTCTTTTAAACTGATTTATCTCATTACATAGAAGGTTTTACCTATTATTGAAAGTTTCCGACGACAAGCTAAAATAAATGTACTTGAACTTGAGTAAGTGAACAAAAAAGGGTCTAATTATGTGTGTGGTTTTAAAGTAAGGTAAGTGGTAGCTTATTAACGTGTCACTGCTCTGCACAGGCCTCCTCACACAAAGGAGAGAGGGAATTTAGAGCATAAACCCATCACGCTGCTTCATTGCAGATTGGCAGGCGTGAAACATAAGTGCACTCTCTATTCCTTCACTCTCATAGTCCGGTGAGACAGTAATCCGACACGATTGCAGAAAGATCAGGCGCAGGAACGATGCTTTCCGAGGCACGGGGGTGGAGCACATCTTCACAACTTCGGGCAAATATTGAAAAAATCTTAATAGAAAACTCAATATAGATTATTTTATTCCCCGGGACCTTACCCCAGGACCCCATATCTGTAGCCGAGCACGCTCACCAATGAGACGGCCGGAGTTATAGTAACAATTTAAAAAGATCAATACGTTTGATATATGAATTAGAATATCTTCCTTCTTAAACACTACTCTCACAATTTTGTTGTAAAAATATATTTATATTGCAATAATATATAGTTACAGGGTGAAACAAACAGTTTTCGTACATGGAAGCCTTGTAGCTTTATAGTGCTTTATTGGTATATATTTTTGAAAAATTTTGAACTGTTACTATCTATTATGTAGTATTCTTTTCTCTGATATAGATTTCTTTTATAGGATAGAAAAAACAGGGCACAATGTGCGACTTAAGTATTGTAAAACACCAACTCATATTAACAACTTTTATTCTCTTCACTATTTGAATTTATAGAATGTAGCAGTATTTCTCTTTAAAACAACTACGCCACGAAGCAGCTGGAAAGACTATCCTCACAAAATTGTTCCGTTCATCAAAATTTCCTCGTATTGCATAGCGTTTCGTAATATTGCACAATGTTTTTGGTATCTTTATGTATTGCCACTATAAAAACGGTAAGTATCAGCCCATTAACGTCTCACTGCTGGGCACAAGCCTCCTCACTCCTAGGAGAGGGTTTTTAGAGCGTAGACCTGCCACGCTGCTCCATTTCGGATTGGCAAGCATAGTACACAAATGCACTCTCTATTCCTGCACTCTCATCGATGTGACGGAAATCTGACACGATCGGAGAGAGGTCAGACGCAGGTGCGACAGCTTAACGTGCTCTCCCAGGCATGGGGGTGAAACATACCGCCAACTTCCCCAACTTCGGGCAAATATTGAGAAAATCTTAATAGAAAACTCAATATTGATTTTTGAATTGGTCAGACCCGGGACTCGAACCCAGGACCCTATGCCTGTAGTCGAACATACTAACCACTAGACCACTGAGACAGTTGCCACTATATTACTCAATAACTTCGAACCATCCCGAGCTATCAGTGTTTTTACTCAACTATCTATTGTCTAACATAAGTAATTATACAATAATAGAAACCGTACATGATCTATCAGTATAACAGTTTTCTTAACAAGACGCCAATCGAATTTCCTTAGTATTACTTTAGAAGTACTAGCTCAATCTTAATGTTTATTAAGTTTAATGCAAAATTTTGAGAAGCTTTATATATTATACTAGCAATGCCCCGCGGTTTTACCCGTGTACATATCGATCTTGTGGCACTGGAAAGTAAACTAAATCGGGCTATAGATTTATTATTGTTAGCACAAAAGTTTTATTTCACTTAGATTGGAATTACTGCCTTCAAGATTATTAGATACATTTGATGCTCTGGAGTTTGGGTTACATTATTTTAATTCGCTATATCTTTATATCTTTTAAATGGAATGTCCGATTTTAATCATTGAATAAGTATTTTACAGGTAGTGAAACTGTCTTTGATAAAATATTTAATACGATAAGGAATAATACAGAGGTATGAATAATATGGTTTAATTATTGTTGGGAATTTAAATAAATTTTAAAAGGCATAAATGCCGATTCAGTGGCATAACTTCAGTAGTTGGACATATGGAATTCCGGACTTTTTTTTAGGTATTAATACGTTCTATAATATTGTAGAACATTTTTTTCGCATTCAAAAGTTTTCGCTGCGCAGGCGATAACACATTTTTGCGACCAATTTTTTTGCTTAAAAAGATTCAGAAGTTATCAGCCGGTTTATGTAATCGCATTTTAATAAGATATTACAACTAGTCTATTTGCCTTCACATATTTTTGGGAAATTATTAAAGAACAAGCAAAATTTCATTGTCACAGAACAACTAATTTTATCATCATTAATATCAACTTTCCGAACCGGTAGTGAACTATTACCAAAATATAAATTAATGATGTTTCAAACCACCTTAAGTACTTGAATCACTGTATGTATCTTTATCTGTCTATCTGTTCGCGATAAACTTAAACACTACAGAATAGATTTTCATGTGGATTTCATTTATAGATTAAAATATTTTTAACTTTAATATTTGCCACAATTTCATCATTGTTGTTGATTCCATTTCAACGAATTTGAAGAAAACCTTTACCAATAACGTGCATAAAACTTCATTAAAAATCACTCTATGTATTGGTTAAGACCGTATGAAAATTAGTTCAGTAGTTTTTAAGTTTATAGAGAACAGAGAGACACAGACGTGAACGACTTAGTTTTATTGTATATAAGGATATGTTGTAGATTATATCTTTGCAAATGTATTATTCGTACTACAAGATAACCAAATCGTTAAAATGCGATCGAAATATATATCTAATTATAAGAAATTCGTTATCTAAATCGTCCTTAATAAAGGTAAACAAACAAGCTTATCGTCATAAACAAAGTCAAAATAATAAACAAAGGCTGACCTTAATTTCTTTTTTATTTTAATCTAGAATGTTTCTAAACGTGCAATAACTATTTTCAAAATAAAACCATTTATAAACATCGATTGAAAGTTATGTCTTCTACCAAGAGTGTAAGACTCGCTGCAGAATAGAATACCCATTAAAACCCAGCAGTATTCTCCGCATCCCAGATCTAGTGCACCACATGTTTGGTAGAGCCTGCACATGGACCCTAAATATCAGCCATTATAACAAATGAAAAGGACAGGAGACGCGCAAACGCAAGTCTTCTGACCTCGTTCTCCTCCTTTAGATAGAAGTGGCTTCTGCTGTGACTTCCGTCTCACTCTCAGATGCCACCTTCTCTTAGATGACGTTCTCACAAAAGGGAATCCCGGGCCTGGCTTTGCTGGCAGGTTGGTAACTAGTAATGGCAGAAGCCCCCAATAATCACATCTCAGACAAATTAAAAATGCAATTTTTAAATTTCTTTCACCGTGAATCGAATTCAGAAGCTCTACGCCAGCGAGGTCGCCAAAAATATGTTCATAAAGAAGGTGTAGAAAACCATTATGAATAAACCTACATATCCTTGGAATAATTCCAGGAGTTCCCCCAAGCCAGTCCAACCTAGCCTTGGGTTTATGCACTAAAAGCCCTGTTTTTATATCAATGTTCCTACGTAATGGTGGAAGTTGACACTTCTCGTATTTTTTCTCTTGAATGAAGGAAAATATGAAGAACCTGCATATCCATGGTGAAATCATTACATACCTGCTTCAAAGTCTAATATCTAACCTACCTATCCTGTAGGCTGTTAGTCACATTTTTTTTCTTTATTCTATACATCAATTACTTATAATAATTTTTAGAAATATGCTACACATACATTTTTAACTATAATATATTTGTGTAGCTGCATATCTGTCACCTTCGTCCAAAATTTAATTACACCGCTGGACAGGTAAAGGATCAAATACCTTATTACGCTAAGTAAGGACTGTAACACATCAGGTAAAAAATTCCCGTGTCAATAACACAGTTACACCTACAGTTTTTTTAACTTTATGTCGGTCATTTATTTCATGCGATTGTTAAAGATATGCTATACATTGTTTTAGGTACAAATAATAAACGACTTATTGTTACAGGTATCTTTCATGTGTTGGGAATTGAAACCGCATCATCCCCCACTGTAGCTGATCCATCCTATGCTGTTTCCAGAGAGGCAGTAACTCGAGCTTTATGCACAGCAACTTGCTGTGGGAATGCTTGCAGATGTCTCGGCTACAGAACTGGATCCTGTAATACACAGCGCCAGTGTGTTTGCAGAGACTAATAGCGTATAAAGTTATGTAATTATGACATGTTTTCACTTGTTGTTTATGAAATTAAGTTAAAGAAATTAATTAATATTTATAAACACAATTGTTTTTCTATGTCTATATACTTTGAACCCATCCAACCGATGTCTCCATTACTCGCTGATACCGAGCACATTAGAAAGTAATAATGCGAATATGGTTGTAAACTCTTAAAGTTACTAATGAGTAACTTCAACTCTATTCGCGATTAATTTAAAACTTTGCAAGTGACTCCTTTCCCAATGTACTACGCGGATGACACTGCGGGAAGCTAGCTAAAAATAAACGAAAGTAACCAAACACAAAAGCAATCTCGACAGTAATAGGCTATGGTATCGGAAATTTATTAGCATTCAAATGCTCGGTACTGCAATTGAGCTTTAAGCTTCTTTTTATCGTCAGTTGCTGGTTGGATGCTGGAAATGAATACTACATTTGAAGATGTTTAAACTTGAATTTTTTATTTTAAGAAACAATACACAACAAGTTAAATAATCATTAATAATACAAAAAAATTAAAATTTGGTTCATCTATATAACAGCAAAATATTATTAAGCTTTAATTCAATGTCCTA
The DNA here is from genome assembly GCA_015832385.1 of Elymnias hypermnestra. Taxonomy (NCBI): domain Eukaryota; kingdom Metazoa; phylum Arthropoda; class Insecta; order Lepidoptera; family Nymphalidae; genus Elymnias; species Elymnias hypermnestra. Next base: position 1,192,697 of record JACTOM010000847.1, on the reverse strand, counting down.
AAGTTAAATTCATCTTTAGAATATCACCAAAGTTAATCTGTTTACCATAAAATATAAATATTGGGTTCGAAAATCTAGTCTACAAAAACTAAAATTATTTTATTTTTCGACTTTATGAGATTTCTTTTTGTTCTGATAAACAATTTTATTATGTTTGTGTCCCCTAGAGCCGATAAATGCATATGTTCCCTCTTACACTGTGACTGTAATGAACTCCGAAACTATTAAACGGATTTAGATTTTTTCAAGTAACATAATTTCTACCAACTTTAGGCGTTGAAAATAGTTTTATTGTAATATGTATTGTAAAATTAATGAAAAATATGTTTATTGCAATAATTTTTTATCGAGAGCTCGTTTAATATGAGTTTTGCTGTCAACTAAGTTAGATATGCACCAAAAGGTGGTTTCGTACTTGAAATCCTACTTGTAAGTAATATAATAAAGGGCATAACTTATTGAGGACCATATTATAGAGTTAATAAAATATACTATAATTTAAGTAACTTTCTACATTTCCTGAACTGTAAGTTTTATACATTTATTAAAAAACAATCCCTCTCTAAAGTATTTCATACCAGACTAAAGAAAAAGGTTTATACTCCTATTTTATCATAGTTGGTTAATTATAAAGAATTTTGAGGTGTCCATATAATAACTTTTTAACATTTTTATCAAATTTGAGTATATGTAAAGGAATCTTAGAAATTGTTTTTTGAGCACTTCAAAACGTCGTATTAATTTGAATATATGCATACTTATTAAGGACTGATAAAAATGCAATAATTTTAAAAAATAATCCAGTCATCTTCAGCAGGCCTCCAGAATTACCTCATCCCTCCTTGGGAGTAGATATAAATGCACCTGCTATTTTACCTGGATGTAATAACCCAATACACTTAAGAAACAACATTGACTATAATATAAATAAAAGTAACAAACAGTCAGTCGAACTATACAATAAAAACTAGGTAAAAGAATAAAAACTAACAAAAATATTCTTTAGCGTGCTTACAGCATCAGGCACCTCACGCTTTTATTCAATAAAATGAGTGTTTTGTTTATTACTCTGTTCTTAAATATAAGTGATTTATTGTTATGGTAAGTGTGTTATAAAAGGAGTTTTGTTAAACTATTTAAACTATTATTTATTCAATGTCACGGTGCCTAAGTATATGTACAAATAAAAATAATCACAAATATAGTATTTGTATTGTTTAAAAAATTCAATCGAATGAAATAAGAAAATGCTCGATGCATCGAATTGAAACTTTAAAAGGGTTTTCGGGATAAAATGATCTTACAATGGCACGGATTTTCTAGGAGGCCCCAAAAAGCCCTATTTTTATTCCTTTTTAAAAGTCATCTTAAGGATCAAAAGATTTTTTTTCTGAAAAACCATCCTGGGAAGAACCAACCATCAAAACCAGCTTTATAGGAAATTTATTTCAGTTAAAGAAAGCGTCTGTCGATTTTCAGAGCGATGATGAAAATGATCCATTTTGATTCAAAGTCCGATAGCTCAGCGAGAAATGATCCTATCGAGACCAAAAAAATTTACGCTGAACAGACAGCCTTTCCATATAATAGTAAAATTTCGAGTTTGTACATCAAAAATACGTTCGAAAAACATATCGAAATTTTTATATTTTTTAAGTTTCTAATTTTTATATTCTTGATTTGATTTTTTTTTATTTTAGGGACAGCCATTTAAAAATTGTTAAAATTTTACATATCTTTTTTGATCCTTTAATTTTTCCGCTAGTGTATTATCATGCGCGAGTATCTTTGATTGTTACATTTCCTTGACTGTATTATAGATCAACCTTTGCAATTTTTAAGGAAATTTACTATTCACCATATTTGGTATGAAATAAATAAAATTTCGGAACGCTTAGCAGTTTAACTTACTAAACTGCTAAACGGTCCTTGCTAACTACTTAGTACTAACACACATATATATATATATATATTATACGCCGTATATATATTATACGGCGCACGTCTTTCGGTAGTTCTCGGGGTGACGTCCCGCCGGTGCGGTCGACCTTTGAAATTGTCGCGTTCCTAGCGACTATCATTAATGATTTTATGTAAATTAATATCGGGAACATTAAGTGTTTGAACATTATAATCTGAATTAATTAAAAAGTGTTTCATTGCACCAACATTAACCACCAAAGCCCACAATATGAAATTATGGATGCCACTAATGAAGATGTCGGCGGAGAACCCTAGGCCCCTATGCTTTATGCTACTTTTCCGTACTACGTGTAAATTTATACAGGTAACTTTAATTTATAAGGTAGGTAAGTAGCAGCTCAATAACGTCCCACTGCTGGACACAGGCCTCCTCACTTATATGAGAGAAGGTTTTTAGAGCATAGACCCATCACGCTGCTACAATACGGATTGGCAAGCATAGTACACAAGTGCACTCTCTATTCCTTCACTCTCATAGTTCAATGTGACGGGAATCCGATAAGATCGGAGAGAGAGCAGGCGCAGGACACAGGATCACACCGCCAACTTCTCCACTTCGGGCAAATATTGAGAAAATCTTAATAGAAAACTCAATATCGATTTTTGAAGTGGGCCGACCCGGGACTCAAACCCAGGACCTCATGCCTGTAGTCGAACATGCTAACCACTAGACCAATCAGGCGGTAAATGAAGTTGAATTCTCAGAGAAATGAGTATTAATTTTATTTAAAAAAATTCATCAAGTATCAAAAATAGTTTTTTATCAAAGTTAGCCTTAAATAGGAACAAATTATTATCTTATCTTCATCCTTGCATTCGTAATCAAAAGGTGCACTTAATAATCTTTGTGGTATTCACCTACTTTTTTAGTATAAATAATGCGGTTTGATTGCTAATTGTACAGTTGAAAAGCTTACTTCTAAACAGAACCATGAATAGCAAAGTATTTGTTGTTCTCGCCGCTCTTGGGGCAGTGCTCCTTGCATGTCAGACTGTGTCTTGTGAGGAAATAAAACCACCAGGTAAACAAGTTTATAATTAAGTTCATTTATTTTCAGCTTGATTATTCTATTTCATACCATTATATGTAAAGTTAACATTAACATAAATAAAAGTAATTAAAACGCGCCATCAGAGGCAAATGGATGGGTGCCCATAAGGCTGGCAGCGTTATCTCTTCGAAGAGTGACATCAACTAGAAGAGATGAAATTTCTTTAAGAAACTGTTAGCCTCAGGACCCCACAGTCCTAACGTCTCCACGCCAAAAGGCACAAATATGTATTCCAAGGCAAGGCTCTCATATTTGCGCCTATTGGCGTTTTCAGCTAATAACGCCGCCGCTCCTGCTTATATGGAGGTAGATGGTATGGTCAATGTGAGATGATGCGAACATATCAACATGTAGCATCCCAGACCAACGACCTTCGTTTCTTCCAAGGCATCATAACCATCATTACGCGCAATTCCATTCGGCTCGAGAATAGCCGGCACGTTAATGGTCACAAGGGTCCTTTTGATGATATCGTTGATGACAGCGTATCTCTGGAGACGACCAGCGCTACGAAGACAAGACAGACTGTGATGACCGAGTCGATTCACCCAAGTTTATTTATTGAACTTAAATACGACAAAGCCCTCACGCTCGACTATGGAACGCTCGTGATAGTAAAGTCAGTTCTTTTAGGAGCGAGTGAGTTATAGTCAACGCATCACTGCTATATTTAAATTTATTACGTAATATAATATTATTACTAATAACTTATATGCATTATAAGTATATATATATATATATATATATATATATATGCAGATGACTCGTATATATATATATATATATATATACATATATAACCCAGTTTAAATAAATAGATAGAAAACCAAGGTAAAAGGAGAAAATATATGTACAAGAGACAGACTTATACCACACATTGATTTCTACTTTTTGGTTAGATATTACTCAAAAATTTTGTGGTATGTTTTGTGAATATATAAATAAGGATAAACAGATATCTTACCATTAGGCCTTTAATAAGTGAAAGTCTTAAACACAAAGCGATTTAAATGGGTAATGTACTTTTTTCTGCCTTTCAATAATATCCGAGGATTTTTGCATTTCCAAAAGATAACGGCAGATTGCTCCACACACCGTATTATTTTATATATGTACAAAAATTTTGTACGAAATACTAGTAAAATATTGTTAACCCGGATTCAATAACTTTTCATTACTGTTGAGTGGTCTTAAGAACTACGTTTCTTATTTTATTGTGCCCATTATTTATTTGATACATAGATAGCATCATGCCACATTCCCATAGGGGTAGGCAGAGACCACGTGCTTCCACTTGCCACGATCCTTGCATATCTCTTCATTCTCATTAAACCTTTCATTTAAGTTCGTCGGTTTAGAGTACTCTTGACCTGGCCGTTATTTAAAATGTCCTGGATTTCGTCCAGGAATGTTCGTCTGGGTCTTCCCCTTCCAACTTGAGTCAAGAGCGAATGGGAATTCTTCTATACCTTATTCTTTTATATACCTCTTTATACCTTCTTTTATACCTTCGGGATTTTTCATTTTATAACATTAAAAAAATATTCTTTACATTTTTTAATAACAAATGTATAATAAAGTTATTGTTACAGTTTTTTTTGACGTGCTAGCGATCGAAACAGCGTCACCTCCCACTGTAGCCGATCCATCTAATGCTGTCCCAAGTGAAGAAGTAACTCGCGCGTTATGCACTACCACTTGCTGCAGAAATGCTTGCAGATGCCTCGGATACGCAAATGGATCGTGTAATGCACAACGTCGGTGTGCTTGTAGAGATTAATAGTATATAAAGTTATTAAAGTACGTGTTATACCTCATTGTACACTATAGTATAAAATTATTTGTAAGTAAAATAAATATATATACATAAACACATTTTTTTCTACCTGCGTCCTTTTATAGACTTTAAATCCATCGAACTGATGTGCCACAATCGGTCTTATTTGAATGGTATTGCCATTGCATGCAAAGCCTTTTATTATAGAAAAGCCACAATATTATCTTATAAACACAATAATTGCTTTTTTCAATTTTTATATCGTTACTTCAACAGTAATCAAAAGTTATTGAAGGAATGAGCTGTGCTTAACGTTATCTACGTATAGGGTAAGCGGTAATCTAATTCAAGCATTGAAGTCTCTCTATGAGAGTTTTAATGCTTGTGCCAGAATAAACGGAGTGGTTTCCCGTCGAAAGAGGGGTTCGACAGGGATGTGTTGCGTCACCATGGCTGTTCAACCTATTCATGGATAACTGTTTGACAGATTTAAAAGAAAGTATGGGTTAAGAATGAATGTATTACTTATCAAATGTTTACTATACGCTGATGATTAAGTAATACTTGCATCATCTGCTAATGAGCTACAGGAGATGGAAATTATTATTAATGAAGCTTTGAAAAGGAAGGGAATGAAAGTGAATGTAAACAAAACGAAAGTTATGCTTTTTGAAAGAGATGCACCTATGATGAATGACAATATTTTGATTAATGGGGATCAAGCGGAAGAGTTGAAAGAATTTGTATACTTGGGATCTAAATTTACAAAAGATGGAACATGTGAAAGTGATAGGAGAGTGAATGCAGGGTATATGGTAAATGGTGCTCTGCACGCCCTTATGAAATAGCCAGATGGTGTCTCAAAGGGCCAGACTGGCTATGCATACAGGAGTGTTGGTACCAACACTGACGTATGGTAGTGAATGTTGGGTAAGAGATAAGAGAACGTTATGGTATATAAGAAGATGTAGTGACTAAAATTAAGAAAGGTATGCTTAGATGGTTTAGGCACGTAGAGAGAATGAATGAAAGGTGACTGACAAAAAGGATTTATGAATCAAGAGTGAATGCGAAAGTTGGTAGGGGAAGACCAAGGCGAACGTTCCTGGACCAAATCCAGGACATTTTAAATAAGGGCTAGGTCAAGAGTACTCTGAACCGACGAACTTGTATGAAAGGTTTAATGAGAATGAAAGAAGCCAAGGAGGTATGCAAGGATCGTGGCAAGTGGAAGGACGTGGTCTCTGCCTTCCTCTATGGGAATGAGACGTAACGCTATGTATGTATATCGTTAGTCGTTACTCTTATTTGTATGTCTGCGGGCCGTAGCGAATTACGAGCCGCATGCTGCCCCTTTTTGAAAATGCCTAGGTTAAAGTATACTTCATGGAGTGGTTTTATTCCAGGTGGTTGTTTATCAGATAAAGGGAAGCCAACTAGCGACCTGCGGATCGCATGCAACTCGTAAATCTCTACGGTGTGGCCCACGGGCATACAAATGCTTGTAGCGATAAATATAATGACAAAATTAGTTTTACCTTCTATTCTATCTTCTATAAGAAAATCCTGAGTTCTTTGTTTGAAATGTATGAAATTTACTACAATTAAACCTTCAACTCTATTCCAGATTAACTTGACGCTTTGCATAGTACTCCTTTCGTAGTTTACACGGCTATTGAGTATATATTTTTCCAGATACCTACGAAATCGAGTACTATTTGGGTGACTCTATCGGGAGCTAGTTGTAAATATTACAAAAGTAGTTATTAACCATGGACAGAAGCAATCTGAACAGTAATAGACTACTGTATTGAATTATAGCAATTGAAGCTTTAAGCTCCATTTTGTCGGCAATTGCCGGGTGGAGGTTGAAACTGATTTCATTGTAAAGGTATTCAAACTTCAGTTGATCATTTTACAAAACAAGAAATATTTAATAATAATGTTGCATATTTTAAAATTTAATGCAAATTTTGTTAAAATCTTAGTAGGTATAAAATATTTAGTAAGTTTATTTCTATTATGATCCAATAAACGTAAACGTAAGATTTTTATAGGAACAATAACATTGAAATGACATATTATTTTCAGCGTCTAAATTGGCTCAATCTTCAAATGATTCATTGCTCGGCTATAGATCATGAGGTCGCGGGCTTGAGTCCTACTTAGATCAATTCATAATATATTTTGGGATTATCTGTTCAAAATTTGTCATGATTCAAACAGTTGCTGTGAGTTCAAGCTTTTGAGAGCATATTAAGCTGTCAGCCCTGTGCCTGATCTTTTTCCGGTTTATTGCATTTGCTATTCTATGAATCTATGGCACGTATGTTTGTACATACTCGTACACTGCAGCACTATAACATCTCTTGCAATATATTTGAACACTTGGTGGTTCAAAAAATATTGGCTCTTTTAAGAAAAATAGTTATAGCTCCTCGTGTAGTAAGGGGCTATATAAACTTAACAATTCATTTAAGGATATATACGTTTCTTTACAATACTGCGAGAAGACTTTCTAGAGAAATTGAAGTCTTTTTTTATAATCTTTAAAAAAAACACTTCAATTTATTTAATTTCAAAGCTATCCGGTAAAATTGACAAATCATACTATATTTTGAAGAATTATTAAGACGATAAAAAAGCGCGGGAGTTATTAAATTACTCTAAATTATTATTATATTGTAATGATAATGACTAAAACTAAGGCAGACTTTATGAGCTTTGGTCGATGTCCGCCAAGACGAGATAAAGATATTTTGATATTTATGTAAAAGATTGTAAATTCATACACAAATACTATCTTTCTATGACATAGTCCAAAATTTAAAAATACAAAATTTCTTCATTTTGTGATGAGGGACAGTTAGAAATAGTGATTTGACGTAAAGATTAAAGATAGGGATATGAGGCAGGAATTAGCTATTGAGATTAAAGATCGACACTGGTGATTGGGATTAGAGTTTGAGACTGAAGATTGAGATTAAGCATGAGATTAGAAATTAAGATCATAAATGAAATTGAGTCCTCACTTTTGGCTATTTAACGATCACATGAAGCTCATGAGACAGATAAGTGATTAAGATTAGGTATTGAGTTTAGAGGGTAGGCAGAGAAAATATTTTCAACAACTCTAGCTTTTACACATATAATAATTTATTTATGTAATTGTTTATGTAGATATATGTATAATTTCATATTTTTGTATTTAAATAATTATTATAAACTTATTTAAATGTAATAATAAATATGTATATTCTTTCGTAAACAGGCGTGAGTGTAAAAGTGGTATAATAATAATATTTTTATTGACATAAACAGATGACAAAACAAAGAGCTTAATATAGGAGATAAGTCGGATCACAATATTTTAAACACGCATGAAAAAAACATATAACCGCATAAGTTATAAGCTGTGTCGCGGTTATTTGATATATTAGATATATACAAATTAAACCGAGATAATTTGTAAAAGAGAAAGCTTTTATTACGTGAGCAATAATTTTATGCAAATGAAGCCACGGGCATCATTTATTAAAGGTTAATTTAATCAGTCAATAATATGCTATGTATAAATTTCTAGTGAAAGAATTTTCTTATCGTACTTGCCCTAAAATAAGCAAAACAAATTATCTTATCATCAACCTTCTAATAATTGACAAAAGATGAACTTAATTTCTTTATTATCTTTATCTACTTTTTTCATATAAATATCGAAATTTGATTGCTAATTTTACAGTTGGAGCAGTAACTTCTAAACAAAACCATGAGTAGCAAAGTATTTGTTGTTCTCGCCGCTTTTGGGGCAGTGCTCTTTGCGTGTCAGACTGTATCGTGTGAGGAAATAAAATCACCTGGTAAGCAAGTTTAAAACTAAATATATTTATTGAAATGAAATATACTTTAATTTATGTGCTGTACACTTTATTTTGTGCCTATTGATTGAGATTAGAGTCCTGACGTTTGTCTATGTAACGCTTGTCTTAATAAAGTTATCTACATAACAATATTGACAATTTAAACATATATTATTATTATTAATATGGATATATATTGTAAATAATGACGCTTCACTTTGTTTAATTAAAAGAAAACTTATGGAACGTAAATAAAAATATTGACACATTTACGAAAAACGTAGATTGCATCTAATATATCACATGTAAAAATAAAAATCATAAATTCTAGCATGCTACATAAAATTAACAGCTTATTTAAGGGTAAATGTTCCTATAACAAACCCTCTATAGACGTCATATAATAAATCATATCCTTTATTTAAAATAAAATTTTGAATCATTATTTCGACAATTAAAAAACGCGGAAGTGTATAAGTTGCTCTAATTTACATAGGAAAAAATATTTTGTTGCAATAATGATAGTAAAAAAAGGATACCCGATTGACCTTCTAAAGTCAGGGCTTGAAGGAATCCTCGTAACTTTATATTGTAAGTCATTCATTAATATCATTCGTACATTGGAATTACTGTGTCGATGAACCTATATGTGACGATTCAAAAATGATATCAAAGCCTACTTAGATAAAGAAATTTGAATTTGAGATATAGAATAAATTGTACTTCAATTGACTGCTCACGCTAAGTTTTGACGTGAATACGTCTTTAAAATCATAGGGCCCCATATTTAAAAAACGAATTCATTCATTCAATTGGGTGTTGTAGATACATATCCATTCCTCCATCAAAAATTTAATGACACCATAGGATAGCTAAAGTGTCAAAGAATTTATTGCGCTAAGTAAGGACTTTGTAAGACAAAGCTCTTCGAACAGTGCGTGTTTCCAGTGATGACCTACGGCTCCGAAACGTGGTTGCTGACTTTGGGCCTCATACGAAAGTTCAGAGTCCCTCAGCGTGCGATGGAGAGGGCTATGCTCGGAGTTTCTCTACGTGATCAATTCAGAAATGAGGAGATCCGTAGCAGAACCAAAGTCACCGACATACCTCTACGAAGCGCATTGGGTGGGGCACATAGTCCCATGGTCTGATGGACGATGGGGCCCGAACGTGCTTAAGTGGCGACCCCGCACCGGGCGGCGCAGTGTAGGAAGACCCCCCACAAGGTGGACCGATGTCATAAAGAGGGTCACCGGTAGCCGCTAGAGCCAGGTGAGCTACGTGTGACCTATGTCCAGCAGTAGACGTCCATCGGTTGAAGCGACGACGACGACGAAGTAAGAAGTGTAACACATCACGTACGATTAACGGCAGTGTCCGTAACACAATCGCATCCCATTTTTAAGCGACTTCAAAAAAAGGAGGAGGTTATCAATTCGTCTTTTTTCTTTTCTTTTTTATGTTTGTTACCTCATATTTTCCGACTGGGTGGACCAATCTTAATGATTTTTTTTATATGACAGGTGGTGCTCGTCATTTTTTTTAAACCAGTTCTGATGATGGCATCCATGAGAAAACCGGATAAGTCTTAAATTTGCATAAGCATGTGCGCAACACTCAAGATCACGCCAACCGATTTTGATGATTCTTTTTTATAAGAAAGGATATACTTCAAGGGTTGTTTTGTGATGGTTTGGTTAGGTTCTGACGATGGAATCTATGGCAAAGTGACGGAACTCTTCAATTCTTAGGAGAAAATCAACGATACTCGGCAGAATCTTCTATAAGCTATCCCGATATTTGAGTTGCCTACCGTAACTTCGATATGGTCAAGTGCTAGTTTATTATGAAGATCAATTGATCTTCTCAACGGCTTACAGTAAGGATGCGGTTTATGGCAGAAAATATAACTGTCTGTAATCAAATGGCAATGACCTTACGTTTGTTGCTGCATTGCAATATTTGAAAGTCGAATTATCTGTGAAGCGATGGTAGCAGAGTCTGAGGGAGGGAGGGAGAACTTTTGCGTGTTAGTATTGTGCTCGATCATCACATAAAAGACTGGTGATAGCGGGGTGGCAAAATAACCGATCTGTATAAGGTTGCAGGTTTGAGCCCGGGTGTGGCGATATTAATGTAAATTCAACTTTGTAAAGTTGTTTCATTTAAACGGTGTTGACTCATATGAGCAACGCGTTTTAGGTGTACATATATTGAGACAAATTTTTTAGTTTACTTCAGATTCACTAAAAATCAAAAAATAAATATAAATTTTAACAAAAAAAGAACCGCCTTTAAAAAATTCTTATATTCGGAGTCGGTGTCAGCCAAGGTAGATGTTCCCCGCGTGTCAACTTGGCAGCTTCCGCATCTCTCCCACATACAGCTTGTATATGTAGGTACCTCGGCTGACACCGACTCCAAATATAAGAATACGAAGAACACTATAAAAGAATACGCAATTATTTTTTTACTTCTTTGAGCATACTAATATATTTGTATGTTTGTTTTGAAGGCGGTTCTTTTTTTGTTAAAATATTTATTTATTAAGTCATTGTTAAAGATGTGCTTTACATTCTTTTAATTACAATTTATGATAAACGATTTATTGTTACAGGTATCTTTCGCCTGTTGGGAATCGAAGCAGCGTCACCTCTTTCTGTAGCTGAGCAATCCAACGTAGTTCCCAGTGAGGCAGTAACGCGTGCTTTATGCACAGCAATTTGCTGTGGGAATGCTTGCAGATGTCTTGGATACACTGTAGGATCCTGTAATACACAGCGCCAGTGTGTTTGCAGAGGCTAAACTTAAATTGCAAGAGCCAGAAGGGCATAACCAAAGTCTTGGAAATAAAATTATTATAACGCTTTTAAACTTTTGAGAATATTCTGGAGTATGTTTGGAACTTATATTCCTTGCTATCCCTTGTCGATTTTGAGCTCAGAGTCTTTTTCTTTACTGGGGTTTTTCTCTTTTTATCAGGTCCTTGCTCTGGGTCACAAATTAGACCCTATAAGTACCTACAGTTTAAGATAGATGATAGCTTGAACAAAGAAGAGATTCAATATTTGGTGTATTGAATCTCTTCTTTGTTCAAGCTGTAAATCTATATTAGTTACTTTATAGTTATAAACTGTTGCATTTACTATTAATTTTTCATATTTATTTCATAATTAAACTTTTGGGATCCTTCCTTTGCCTTACCAATAATGATTATATTTAAAATAAGCTGGCAGTTCCAGAGGTTGGCGCGTTCAGACAAACAAAGCTTTTTTAATAATGAAATATATCCTTTATTTTTAATATAATAATTTTAAACCGTAAGAACCGATTGGGGATAACAAATAATGAAGTAGATTCATTACTTCGTTATCTTGTATTATTTGTTATAATAATGCTGTCATAACGTCCAAGAATAGGCAATTTACGACCTTTGTTGTGTACGAAATAAAATTTGATTCGTTTCCCTGGAGAAATTAGATTTTTTTCATTTCTTTTACAGAAGAAATGTAACCCGATGACGAAAGCTACTTCAGGTACACGAACTCGTCAGAGTTGACAAAATATAGGTCAAGGTTATTTCGCGGGAAATATCGTCTATTCTAATATCATAAAGCCGAAGTGTTTATTTGAGATTGCTAATCTTAAAAACGTCCGATTTGAAAAATTATTTTAATGTTTGAAAGGCCATTTATAGAGGAAGGCTGTGATCTGTATATCATCATGCTAAGCCCAATAGGAGCGGTGCACCATTAAGGAAATTTTCAAAATCAGGTTTTTTTCCTATTGAGAGCTGTGTGGCTGCCTAAATGGTCAAAGTTTTGGAAAAATCATCTATAACAGAATTGTTCCCCTTTAAAAGTTCTAATATCTTTTAAGGTTGGTGCACTGTATAATTTTTTGTGTTAACAAAATTAATTACTTCTCTCTCTTATGATGTGCAGACGTAAATGCAAGGGACAGCTAGTATTAATATATAAATTTCCCGTCACAATGTTTGACTGCGATGAACTCCAAAACTACAAACAGTTTTGATGTTTTCTTATTAATTTTGCTGGATCTATTCCGTTATCGGTTTCGGTACGAAAGATTTTACAATTTCAATATATAATCAGGATATATTTTTATAGCATTTTTAACGTGAGTTCGTTAAGTATAAGTTGTGCTGTTAAGAATAATTCCCACATTGAATATCTAAAAATGAGAATTGATTGTTTTATCATTAAATTTTTAAGCCCAATAATAATAAAAGCATTTTTTATGATAAAAAAAAGAGTATTTTGTCATATTTAAGGTCCCGTTTTTCAGCGTCTGTCTTTAAATCGTGTACATATAAATCTAATCGTTTTAGACGTAAAAACTTTACAGGCATAATGACTTTCGTATATTAATATAAGCCTAAGTTTCTCCTTATAAAATCAGCTATCAGCTAGTGACAGTCCCTTCAAAATCAGTCTACTCACTGAAGACTATTTTTTTCAACAATTTTATTGTGCCAAATCTCAGTGAACGAGCATGGTGGATCTATGTTATAAAAACCCTCTCTCCTATGAGCTTGGAGACTGGGTCACGAGAACTCGATGGACAGACATTCGCAACCCCGCCAGCGATGTGCTCGTTTACCTACCCAACCGTTTCTTTAACCCGGTCTAAATGACCTTGAAATCCCACATCAAGGTGGCTTTCCTGGAGCACCAACCACCTCGCGTATCCTCTCCTTGTTGGG
>JACTOM010000847.1:1161066-1171999 GCA_015832385.1 Elymnias hypermnestra | reverse complement strand
AAAAAAACTTTTAATTACAATATATGATAAACGACTTATTGTTACAGGTATCTTTCGTATGTTGGGAATCGAAGCAGCGTCACCCCTTTCTGTAGCTGACCAATCCAATGTAGTTCCCAGTGAGGCAGTAACTCGTGCTTTATGCACAGCAACTTGCTGTGGGAATGCTTGCAGATGTCTCGGTTACAGAGCTGGATCTTGTAATGCACAGCGCCAGTGTGTTTGCAGAGACTAAACCTAAATTGCAAGAGCCAGAAGCATAAACAAAATCTTGGAAATAAAATTATTATTACGCTTTTAAACTTTTGAGAACATTCTACAATATGTTTGGAACTCCATATTCTTAGCGATCTCTTGTCAATTTTCAGCTCAGGGTCTTGTTCTGTACTGGGGTTTTTCTTCTTTATATCAGGCCCTTGCTCTGGGTTGCAACTATGACCCTATGAGAACCTACAGATAAAGTACCGAATATTGAATTTCTTCTTTGTTCAAGCTAACATCTATATTAGTTATTACATAGTTATAAACTGTTGTAATTACTTCATCTATCCCAAGATGATAGTAAAAATATTTCGCTTACATCATCTGCAATAACATTTTCGAGCTTATTTATTGACATTCTCTATACCTGTTTATTTTTTACATAAACTGTTCTTGCTATTATGTTCTCAAAATTGTTATATTATTTTGTTTATTGAATAACCAACTTGTTTAATGTAATAAAATGTTTTAAGTAAAGCGCTCATTTTTTCATTTCTTTTCTATTATTAATATTGACATCATTGGAAAATGTGGGATTGTATTCTGTGACTGTTTTTGTAAATATGCTTTTGGGATTGAAAGTTATTTTTCAATGACTGTATTATATAAATACCTTCATTTAAATCACCTTTTGTAGCAACCTGTAGAAAGTATTGGGTTCGTCAATTGATCCATTCTAAATGATGTAATCAAAGCCAATCTGTTGTAGAATTATTATATAATACATCAATTAAAACAACGTTAAAAGTGAATACATGTTTATGTCCTTTTTTAATACCATCACTTCTTGTAACGATAGTAGTATAAGTCTAATCAAAATCTAGGTTCTAAATCCATAGTCTATCAGAAACAACAGCCAACCACGATATTCCTTCCAAATATCTTGATAATTTTACAGACATTCTATATATTAGAAAATGTAATTACAAGTAATGATGAAAAAAAAACTATACTTTCACTTTTTTTTATATTAACTGAATTATCACATAATAATACTTAATAAGGCTTTAATCAAGACGTCTAGAAATGATCAATTGATGAACCGTTTACTACAACAGGTAACGTCTAGATTTGTTGATATTAAATGTTTTGAAACAAATCGCTTTTTCATATTTGTTTCATAATTAAACTTTTGGGATCCTTCCTTTGCCTTACCAATAATGATTATATTTTAAATAAGCTGACAGTTCCAGAGGTTGGCGCATTCAGACAAACAAAGCTATTTATAATGAAATATATCCTTTATTTTTAATATAACAATTTTAAACCGTAAGAACCGATTGGGGTAACAAATAATGAAGTAAATTCATAACTTCGTTATCTTGTATTATTTGTTATAATAATGCTGTCATAACGTCCAAGAATAGGTAATTTACGACCTTTGTTGTGTACGAAATAAAATTTGATTCGTTTCCCTGATGAAATTAGATTTTTTTCATTTCTTCTACAGAAGAAATGTAACCCGATGACGAAAGCTACTTCAGGTACACGAACTCGTCAGAGTTGACAAAATATAGGTCAAGGTTATTTCGCGGGAAATATTGTCTATTCTAATATCATAAAGCCGAAGAGTTTATTTGAGATTAGCAATCTTAAAAACGTCCGATTTGAAAAAATATTTTAATGTTAGAAAGGTCATTTATAGAGGAAGGCTGTGATCTGTATATCATCACGGTAAGCCTAATAGGAGCGGTGCACCATTAAGGAAATTTTCAAAATCAGGTTTTTTTCCTATTGAGAGCTGTGTGCGCTGCCTAAATGGTCAAAGTTTTGGAAAAATCATCTATAACAGAATTGTTCCCCTTTAAAAGTTCTAATATCTTTTAAGGTTGGTGCACTATACAATTTTTTATGTTAACAAAATTTCTTCCTTCTCTCTCTTATGATGTTGTGACGGACACGTCCTTACATAAATATATATACAATTTATATACAGACATACATAAATGTATATATAAAAATAATTAAATGCATTATATGTATTCAGAAATATAATTATATACATCCTTTTTTAATTAATAATATATAAGTGATACTGGCAACCTACACAAGCCTTGTTATTTTGAAAAAAAGAAAAAAACGAGAGGGCCATGGAATTTAGGCGGTAAGAGGAAGGATGACGTACGGTTTTTATTCTAGTGTTAGTTTTTACAAATAATATTTTATTATTTAAAATAGGGTTTTGTGTAAATTAATAAAGTGGCGAGGTGTTGAAGTACATAAAGGGACTAGAGTAAGATGTTATAGCATTAAAATATATTTAAATATACGTGGAATGGATGTCACCCGTATATACAAGTATATATTGTAATTTAAGTTATTTTCAATATTAACATTATTGGTTTTATATCATATTTAATTATTAGATTAGATGTCTTTTAATTAATATATATTATTATTATTTATATAATATATACACATATATTGTAGTGATTTATGGATATATATAAATATGTATATTATTGAAGTATATATTTCGAACGAGCGTGCTTCAGCATGCCTGCCTTCAGTTGGTGTTGCGATCCTACCTTTCACTAGGAGAGGTTGGGGTTCGACTCCAGCTCGTTATGGTGTCTTAAATGATACTATATGGAGGTGACTCCATGAAGTAGTGTAAGACATCGTACTGAATATTACTTTGGTGCGTACTGGGGTCGTCTTGGGTTTCAGGCCTGTATTGATTTCGATCTTTATAGCGAGCCTCGCTCAAGGGCTTCCCCAGGCTGTTCGTTGTTAGGGCGGGGTTTCAGGCCTGTGGCCATTGTGTTACAGCGAGCCTCGCTCCGCCTTGACGGCAGACAATCAAAGTTACTGTAGTTGTTTTGGGTGATACGGGTTGTGTTTCAGGCCTGTTGTAGCCTCGGCTATGGCAGTGAGCCTCGCACAACTTTGGACGCCTAGGACTCTAGAGTAGTGCTAGTACAATGTGGTTTCTGAAATGTTACTGATTGATGATCCGGCGCTATAAGTGTCGTCATCGTTAATCGGTAGTGCTAGAGCCATGACCGAATGTTGCTAGGCGTTGCGATAGCTTCTGCGTAGCAGTGATGGACAAATGAACACTGATCTCGTGGGCTTGCTCACATGTGAAGTGTTCGCCTGTTAGGGACAATCTCTTAGCTTACTATTAAATGTAATAAAAATGACATTGTAGCATGTCATAGAAATAGGGCCGCTGGTCGGGCCTTTATTATCAAGGCTGCGGACTAGCTTATAGACAGTGTGGCCTGCTGAACCCTATTGCTTTCCGTGGCTTGCCACGCATATATAATGAACTAATGCTTTTGTTGGATTGAGAGCTCAGCGACTGGACACTCTGTGTGGGTGTGTGGCCCCGCATATGTGGATCAACGACATATTATATTATTCTACAACATTCCCACCGAGGTGGTGACATATTATACATCTACGCAGTCGATCACAAGACTTAAAATATGTGAATATTATTATACCACGAATCCCACCGAGGTGGGGATACATACATCGATCTAGTCTAACACTGGACTTAAAACGTGTGTAATATATGCGGTGTGGTCCGCCTACCAGATACTCCTGATCTGTGTAATTGATTTGACGAAATGCATTGGTGATTTATATATCCCATTTAATATAACACTGCGCTTTGCGCTTTATAACCATGGCTATTGCCTCATCACAGCTTCGGCTGACAATGTATATGGATTTCGATCCTCGTTTGAAATACCTTAGAGACCCGTCTCTACATGTTTATGAAACATATCCGGGCTTTAGTCCCGATGACACAACCTTCGAATGATCATACGCCGCAGGCGCACTATAAACAGGAATACTCTAATTATGGGGAGGGGGTTCAGAGCACGAGTCGGAACTCATCGTCGCCTGGCGGGTGTGGCGCCAGTTGACCACTTCGGTGCCCTAATAATAATAATAATAATAACATAAATAATAATAGAAGGTACCGGAGTGCCTATGATAGGAGTTTACTTCATCGGCATTGGTTATATTCATCATTGGATAAATACTTAATGTTTTCAGAAAATTATATTTCTTATGCTTTACAGATGTAATATTATATATTAATATAATAATAGGAACGTCATGTCACGCCATCTCTTTACCTCTGACGCTCTAAAAGGATTTGGATTGCTATGGAAACAACATATTTAGGGGTTCTAACTAGCTAGACAATTACACTTGGCCAAATATATATATTTTAGTATACTCCAACGTTGCCTTTAAACTATGTCAGATGCGCGACTGTGGATATATGTATTTTATAATGTATTTCGTACATCGTTTCGGTGAGACGAGGTCGATACAGTTACAATGTGCAGACGTAAATTCACGGGACAACTAGTATTAATATATAAATTTCCCGTCACAATGTTTGACTGCGATGATCTCCTAAACTACAAACAATTTTGATGTTTTCTTATTAATTTTGCTGGATTTATTCCGTTATCGATTTCGGTTCGAAAGATTTTACATTTATTATTTTCGTTCAGTATAAATTCTGCTGTTGAGAATAATTCCCACATTGAATATCTAAAAATGAGAATTGATTGTTTTATCATTAAATTTTTAAGCCCAATAATAATTAAAGCATTTTTGATGATAGAAAATAGCGTATTTTGTCATTATTGAGGTCCCGTTTTTCAGCGTCTGTCTTTAAATCGTGTACATATAAATCTAATCGTTTTAGACGTAAAAACTTTACAGGCATAATGACTTTCGTATATTAATATAAGCCTAAGTTTCTCCTTATAAAATCAGCTATCAGCTAGTGACAGTCCCTTCAAAATCAGTCTACTCACTGAAGACTATTTTTTTCAACAATTTTATTGTGCCAAATCTCAGTGAACGAGCATGGTGGATCTATGTTATAAAAACCCTCTCTCCTATGAGCTTGGAGACTGGGTCACGAGAACTCGATGGACAGACATTCGCAACCCCGCCAGCGATGTGCTCGTTTACCTACCCAACCGTTTCTTTAACCCGGTCTAAATGACCTTGAAATCCCACATCAAGGTGGCTTTCCTGGAGCACCAACCACCTCGCGTATCCTCTCCTTGTTGGGCGACGGATCCCGCATGCGTTACCTAAAGGTCGCCACTAAAGAGGGATACGGCCATCTTAGGCCTCTCGCCTCCTTCCCGGTCTTCCCAAGCAAGGTAAAGTAGTGAGGTAAGTTTTTGGCATTTAAAAGCTGATGTTAATAAGTACCACTGAATGTGCTAGATAAGTTTGACTACTTTAAATAAAACTGTAAACTTTATAACATAAACCGGGCACGAATTCACAACTTTATACAGTTTTATTCAAAGTAAATAAACTTATCCGATACATTTCATGATACTACATAATATCACCGTTTAAATGTACTAAGAATTACCCCACTACTTTTTCTTACTTGTGATAGACAGTGTAAACAATAAATGAAAACTGATCGAACTTCTTTGGAATAATATATATGAAGTAGGATCTAATAAATAGATTAGATTTGAATGGAATATCAAGTCTTCTTGTACTTTTGCTACTACTACAACTCTTCCTGGTATATACAAACTAAACTAAACAAATAGTATATTTCACCACCTATAGTGGAATCTAGGTAATCGTTTTTATAAATCATATGGCTATGTGATGGTTTAAAAACGTATCATTCGTAAAAATGGTAGAGTAATTAGTAATTCCTCTTTGAAACACTGTCTTACTAAATAAGAATTTCACACTTGACTGTTTACCGAAACGGTCCGTCAATATACTCGTCCATATGCGTGTAATTCTCTCGCCTCGAGATTTCTGAAATCATTTGTCGAAATTTAGCAACTGACTATTTTTTAACTTACTAACTTTTTGACTCCTTTTGCATCAAAGATGCTCACTGAAAACGGTTTTTGTCTTAGTCTAATAGGGTCGAGATATATGCAGAAAAACTAAACCAATTCTAGTAAGCTTTTACTGTTAAAACTTAAAACATGTTACAGTAAAAACAAGGTATTCCCGATGGAATTACGCACGTAGTTCACGATTTCGTAGAAATATTGGGAAAGTTATTTTCCCAGTCGTATTATCAATGTAAACCAGTGATTCTCAATGTCCTGTTTTATTATAGTTATAGTTTTGGGAGTATGGTTGTATTGAAACTGCAGGGGGACCAGGGGGTCCATGGGAACCAGGATTTTTTTTAAGGGATCTATGCGAAAAAAAGTCTGGGAGCCTATATATAAATATATATATATAGTCCAAAAGGGAAACTCATCTTCATTTTACGTGTAAATTTATACAGGTACATGTAATAAGGTAGGTAAGTCGAAGCCCATTAACGTCCTAGTGCTGGGCACAGGCCTCGTAACTCCAAGGAGCGAGGGTTTTCAGAGCAAAGACCCACCACGCTGCTCCATTGCGGATTGGCAAGCATAGTACACAAGCGCACAGCACATTCTCTTTTCCTTCACTCTCATCGTCCAATTGGGAATCCAACATGATCGGAAAGAGATCAGGCGCAGAACCGACGACTTAACGCGCTCTCCGAGGCACGGGGGTGGAGCACACCGCCAACTTCCCCACTTCGGGCAAATATTGAGAAAATCTTAATAGAAAACTCAATATAGATTTTTGAAGTGGCCCGACCCGGGACTCGAACCCAGGACCCCATGTCTGTAGTCGAACATGCTAACTACTAGACCATTGAGGCGGTAACTGAGGTATTCTAGTAAAGAGTACTAATTTTATTTATTCAAAATTAAATTCAATTATTATTTATAATTCAATTATATTCAATTCAATTATATTCAATTCAATTATATTCAATTACAATTAAATTCAAATATATATTCATATTAATATTAAATCAATTATTAAATTTTTTTTTATCAAAGTTAACCTTAAATAGCCAAAATTTACTATCTTATCTCCATCCTCGCATTCGCAATCAAAAGGTGCACTTAATAATCTTTGTGGTATTCACCTACTTTTTAAGTATAAATAATGCGGTTTGATTGCTAATTGTACAGTTGAAAAGCTTACTTCTAAACAGAACCATGAATAGCAAAGTATTTGTTGTTGTTCTTCTTGGGGCAGTGCTCCTTGCATGTCAGACTGTGTCTTGTGAGGAAATAAAACCACCAGGTAAACAAGTTTATAATTAAGTTATTTTCAGCTTGATTATTCTATTTCATTAGTAATACACTTAACCATGATACCATTATATGTAAAGTTAACATAAACATAAATAAATGTAATTAAAACGCGCCATCAGAGGCAAATGGATGGGTGCCCATAAGGCTGGCAGCGTTATCTCTTTGAACAGTGACACTTATACGCTGTCCGAAGAACCACCCGGTCTTAGGGCCACGGGTGACATCAACTAGGAGATATGAAATTTCTTTAAAAAACTGTTAGCCTCACGACCCTGCGGTCCTAATGTCTCCACGCCAAAAGGCACAAATATATATTCCAAGGCAGGGATCTTATTTGCGCCTCTTGGCGTTTTCTGTTAATAACGTCGCCGTTCCTGCTGATATGGAGGTAGCGTCAACGTAAAATGGTGCAAACGTATCAACTCATGTAACATCCCACACCAACGACCTTACTTTCTTCCACGGCATCATGGCAGACCATCAGGTCTCTTACCATCATCACCCGCAATTCCATTCGGCTCGAGAATAGCCGAAACGTTAATGGTGACAAGGGTCCTTTTGATGATATCGTTGATGACAGCGTGTCTCGGGAGACGACCAGCGCTACGAAGTCAAGACAGAGCGTGGTGACCGAGTTGATTCACTCAAGTTTATTTACTGAAGTTAAATACGACTGTGCCTTCACTCTCGGCTATGGAACGCTCGTGTAGTAAACTCAGTTCTTATAGGAGCGAGTGAGTTATAGTCAACGCGTCACTGCTATATTTTAATTTATTAGGTAATATATTATTATTATAATATTTTAAAGGCGTTATAAGTACATGTATTTATAACCAACTTTAAATAAATAGAGAAACAATTTAAAAGAGGAAAAATAAATGTACAAAAGAAAACCTCAAAGTAAAAATCACCGTGTGGTATAACAGACTAATAAATATATAGATAAGGATATACAGATGAGTGAAAGCCTTAAACACAAAGCGATTCAAACAAGTAATGTACTTTTATCTTCCTTTCAAATATATCCAAGGATTTTGCATTTCCAATAGCTAACGGCAGATTGCTCCACACACTATTATTTTATATATTAACAAATATTTTGTCTTATTCCCATAGGAGTAGGCAGAGACCACGTCTTTCCACATGCCACGATCCTTGCATATCTCGTTCGCTTCTTACATTCTCATTAAACTTGTCATACAAGTTCGTCGGGTTAGAGTACTCTTGACCTGCCCTTTATTAAAATGTCTTCCCATTCCAATTTTTCCCATTCGCTCTTGACTTATAAATCTTTTTTGTCAGTCTCCTTTCATTCATTCTCTCTGCGTGCCTAAACCATCTAAGCATACCTTTCCCAGTTTTAGTCACTACATCTTTATTTATATCACAACGTTTTTTTTTTATTTTATAACATTACAAAAATATTCTTTACATTATTTTAATATCAAATGTATAATAAGGTTATTGTTACAGGTTTTTTTGACGTGTTAGCGATCGAAACAGCGTCACCTCCCACTGTAGCCGATCCATCTAATGCTGTCCCAAGTGAGGAAGTAACTCGCGCGTTATGCACTGCCACTTGCTGCAGAAATGCTTGCAGATGCCTCGGATACGCAAATGGATCGTGTAATGCACAACGTCGGTGTGCTTGTAGAGATTAATAGTATATAAAGTTATTGAACTACGTGTTATACCTTATTGTACACTATAGTATAAAATTATTTGTAAGTAAAATAAATATATATACATTAACACATTTTTTTCTACCTGCGTCCTTTTGTAGACTTTGAATCCATCGAACTGATGTGCCACAATCGGTGTTATTTGAATGGTATTGCCATTGCATGAAAAGATATTTTTACGCTGCTAAACACACTGGACCTTATAAATAAATAATAGTTTAAAAAAACACGCTTTTGTTGTAAACCGAACTAAAAACTAGAAAATAGCTTTTATTAAGTTACAAATTAAAAGAAATACTAATGATATAGGCTTATATTTTCCGCGAACCAGATGTGGCCAAACTACTATTTTATTTCAAGGAGCTCAAATGTACAAGAAATTACCAAAAGACATCAAGTACGCAAAATCACATGTAATATTTAAAAAACTATTAAAATTTAACATTACAAAATCATTCTAAATAAATAATTTGATATTTAGTAAAAATTAAAAATACGTATATGTATTTGACACATTTTGTCTCTTCCATTTGAGCATGCTCAATGTTTTTATATATTTTTATTAATGTCTACCCGTTGTTATAAATAATTTCTTTACTTTGTGTTAAAATCAACTGTTAATTACTGCCTACCCGTGTGTTACGTCTAACATAAGTTTTTGTAGAATTGTGCACATTCTCATGTAAGTGAATTTATTCTTATGAGAAATAAAGATCTTAAACCTTAAACAGACTCACTTCTGTTTATAACTTAATAAAATCATTTGCATGGCTGCTGAGTATTACTCCAGATACCTAAGAAATCGAGTACTATTTCGGTGACTCTATCGGGTGCTAGTTGTAAATATTACAAATGGGTATGGGTCTATGGCACGTGTTTATAACACTGCAGCACTATATCTCTTGCAGTGTGTATATGTATATTCACAAACTTGTTGGTTCCAAAAATGGACCGTTTAGTTTGAAAGTGGTGTAAGTAAATTTTCTTTTGTTTCGAGAAAATTGAAGGTTAATATTTTTGTTTAGTTTAAAATACACGCAAATCATATGAGGTCTGGCATTGTTTCTATTGTTTTTTGCACATTTAATTTGTTTATATAAATTTGTTTTTGGCTTATGAGACTACGGCAACACATATTTATGTGCTGTTAATGGACTTACACCAGTTTCAAAATTAGACAATTGTAAAAATCTTTTAATTTCAATTTTGAAAAATCAAATATCGCTTAAAATATACTTCATTTTAATGTAATTTAATATTGTTTACAAATACGCATAACAACACATAAAATTTTATTTTAGACGGCAATTACATTGTCATCACGTTGTGATTACCTATTGACACGTAATATCACACGTAATCCTATAAATATTATAAGTCTGACAGTATGTAAGTTTTTTTTTGGGTAAAGGTATCGCCGCCAAAAATACGTAATAGACTGGTTTCAAATTAATTACACAGCTAGAGTATGAGTTGGCATTTCAACTCCTAAATAATATTAAATTAGAAAACTCGTAATAAGATTGCAGATTTTTCAGCAAAAAATTGGCGCTACTGTTGTTCTTTTAATTCGCCAAAATACGGAATCATACAGCCTTATCGTATTCATTTTCTTCTCACTGTACATTTTCTGATACATTTCTCTAATTTTTATATATATGTCGGAGAATAAGAGAGAACGGAGAAGCATAAAGCACAGGGGCGTAGGGTTCTCCTCCGACATCGTTATTAATTGGATCCATTATTTAATTTCTTATTCTGTGGGCGTTCGTGGGTAATGTTGGTGCAATCAAACACTTTGTTAACTAACTCGGATTATAATGTTCAATCACTTAGTGTTCCCGATATCAATTTACACAAACTCATTAA
>JACTOM010000847.1:1115795-1160305 GCA_015832385.1 Elymnias hypermnestra | reverse complement strand
TAAAGTACCTACTTGACGATTTTTTTTTAAAGCTTTCTGTTAAAATTGAGAAATCGTACTATAATTTGAAGAATTACTCAGACTATAAGTAATATAAATAAATCAATGAATTGCTCTAAATTAAATAAAATAAATTGTTATTATATTTTAATTAATATTACTAAAAATAATAAAACAGACTTTATCAGCTAAGGTCGATGTCGGTGAAGAAGAGAAAATGATAGATCTTTATGTTATAGTAAATTCAAACGCAAATACTTTCTATGGCATAGTACAAAAATAAAAGTATATATTTTTTAATCCATACATTTTGTAATTCGGGGCAGAGGTTATAAATGGAGATTAGAAATTGAGATTAGAGATAGAAATTTGAGACAGGTATTAGTTATTGAGATTAGAGATATATCAGAGTTTACAATTATAATTGAGATTGAGTCCTCACTTTTGGCTATTTAACGATTACATGTGATCAGACAGACAGATTAGAAAATGAGATTAGAGGCTGACGTTGAGGTTCACATTAGAGATTAAGATATTGCAGATTGAGAAAATGGTTGAGATTAGAGGCTGAGACAGAGATAATATTTTAAGCAGTCCTAGCTTTTACACACATATTAGACATGTACAGTCAAAAACCGAGGTAATTTTCTACAAAGAAACCTTCTGTTATATAAAATTTCTAGTTATATAAGTACTAGAAACATAAACGGATTAATCCTCAGAAATGTGAGTGATAATTTTATGCAAATGAAGCCACGGGCACCATTTATTAAAGGTTGATTTAATCAGTCAATAATATGCTATGTATAAATTTCTAGTGCAAGAATTTTCTTATCGTACTTGTGCTAAAATAAGCAAAACAAATTATCTTATCATCAACCTTCTAATAATTGACAAAAGATGAACTTAATTTCTTTATTATCTTTATCTACTTTTTTCATATAAATATCGAAATTTGATTGCTAATTTTACAGTTGGAGCAGTAACTTCTAAACAAAACCATGAGTAGCAAAGTATTTGTTGTTCTCGCCGCTTTTGGGGCAGTGCTCTTTGCGTGTCAGACTGTATCGTGTGAGGAAATAAAATCACCTGGTAAGCAAGTTTAAAACAAAATGTATTTATAAAAATTAAATGTACTTTAATTTGCGCGGTGTACACTTTACTTTGTGCCTATTAATTGAGATTAGAGTCCTGAGGCTATGTAACGCTTGTCTTAATAAAGTTATCCATATAACAATATTGACAATTTAAACATATATTATTATTATTATTAATATGGATATATATTGTAAACAATGACGCTTCACTTTGTATAATTAAAAGAAAACTTATGGAACGTAAATAAAAATATTGGCACATTTACGAAAAAAGGAGATTGCATCTCATATAACACACGTAAAAAATAAAAATAAAATTCATATTCTAGCATGCTACATAAAATTCACAGCTCATTTAAGGGCAAATGTTCCCATAACAAACCTTCTACAGACGTCACCTAATAAATAAAATCCTTTATTTTAAATAAAATTAATAAAAAAATTATGATATCATTTGAATCATTAATTAGACGATAAAAAAAACATGGAAGTGTATATGAATTGGTCTTATTTACATTTAAAAAATGTGGACCTTCTTAAGGCAGGGCTCAAAAGAACTCTCGTTACTTTAGATTGTAAGTTCTTCTTTAATATCATCATCAGTCAGACATTGGAATTACATGTGTCGATGAACTTATTTATGACAATTCAAAAATACTGTCCAAGCCTATTTAGTTAAAGAAGTTTGAATTTGAGATATAGATTAAAATACTGTATTTCAATTAACTTCAATTATTTTTTTACTTCTGTTGTGTTAAGCACACACCAAGTTTTGATGTGAATATGTCTTTTAAATCATAGGGCTATAGGGGGCTATTTAAAATACGAATGACAACTGAATCGGGATACATTTGGGTGTTGTAGATACTTATCCATTCCTCCATCTAGATTTCTATCAGGTGAGATCACAGTCAAGTGCTAAACTGTCGGCAATAAAAAAAACTTTTAATTACAATATATGATAAACGACTTATTGTTACAGGTATCTTTCGTATGTTGGGAATCGAAGCAGCGTCACCCCTTTCTGTAGCTGACCAATCCAATGTAGTTCCCAGTGAGGCAGTAACTCGAGCTTTATGCACAGCAACTTGCTGTGGGAATGCTTGCAGATGTCTCGGATACAGAGCTGGATCTTGTAATACACAGCGCCAGTGTGTTTGCAGAGACTAAACCTAAATTGCAAGAGCCAGAAGGGCAAAACCAAAGTCTTCGAAATAAAATTATTATTACGCTATTAAATTTTTGATAACATTTTACAATATGTTTGGAACTCATATTCTTAGCGATCTCTTGTCAATTTTCAGCTATTATCTATATTAGTTATTACATAGTTATAAACTGTTGTAATTACTTCATCTATCCCAAGATGATAGTAAAAATATTTCCCTTACATCATCTACAATAACATTTTCGGGCTTATTTATTGACATTCTCTATACCTGTTTATTTTTTACATAACTGTTCTTGCTATTATGTTCTCAAAAATTTTATATTATTTGGTTTATTGAATAACCAACTTGTTTAATGTAATAAAATGTTTTAAGTAAAGCGCTCATTTCTTTTCTATTATTAATATTGACATCATTGGAAAAAGTTGGATTGTATTCTGTGACTGTTTTTGTAAATATGCTTTTGGGATTGAAAGTTATTTTTCAATGACTGTATTATATACACCTTCATTTAAATCACCTTTTGTAGCAACCAGTAGAAAGTATTGGGTTCGTCAATGGATCCATTCTAAATGATATAATCAAAGCCAATCTGTTGTAGAATTATTATATAATACATCAATTAATACAACGTTAAAAGTGAATACATGTTTATGTCCCTTTTTAATACCATCACTTCTTGTAACGATAGTAGTATAAGTCTAATCAAAATCTAGGTTCTAAATCCATAGTCAATCAGAAACAACAACCAACCACGATGTTCCTTCCAAATACCTTGATAATTTTACAGACATTCAATATATTAGAAAATGTAATTACAAGTAATGATGAAAAAAAACTATACTTTGTCTTTTTTTTAATATTAACTGAATTATCACATAATAATACTTAATAAGGTTTTAATCAAGACGTCTAGAAATGATCAATTGATGAACCGTTTACTACAACAGGTAACGTTTGGAGCAATTTGTTGATATGTTTTGAAACAAATTTTTCATATTTATTTCATAATTAAACTTTTGGGATCCTTCCTTTGCCTTACCAATAATGATTATATTTATAATAAGCTGACAATTCCAGAAGTTGGTGCATTCAGACAAATAAAGCTGTTAATAATGAAATATATCCTTTATTTTTAATATAACAATTTTAAACCGTAAGAACCGATTGGGGATAACAAATAATGAAGTAGATTCATTACTTCGTAATCTTGTATTATTTGTTATAATAATGCTGTCATAACGTCCAAGAATAGGTAATTTACGACCTTTGTTGTGTACGAAATAAAATTTGATTCGTTTCCCTGGAGAAATTAGATTTTTTTCATTTCTTCTACAGAAGAAATGTAACCCGATGACGAAAGCTACTTCAGGTACACGAACTCGTCAGAGTTGACAAAATATAGGTCAAGGTTATTTCGCGGGAAATATTGTCTATTCTAATATCATAAAGGCGAAGAGTTTATTTGAGATTGCTAATCTTAAAAACGTCCTATTTGAAAAATTATTTTAATGTTAGGAAGGCCATTTATAGAGGAAGGCTGGGATCTGTATATCATCATGCTAAGCCCAATAGGAGCGGTGCACCATTAAGGAAATTTTCAAAATCAGGTTTTTTTCCTATTGAGAGCTGTGTGCGCTGCCTAAATGGTTAAAGTTTTGGAAAAATCATGTATAACAGAATTGTTCCCCTTTAAAAGTTCTAATATCTTTTAAGGTTGGTGCACTATACAATTTTTTATGTTAACTAAATTTCTTCCTTCTCTCTCTTATGAAGCGCAGACCTAAATGCACGGGACAGCTAGTATTAATATATAAATTTCCCGTCACAGTGTTTGACAGCGATGAATTCCAAAACTACAAACAATTTTGATGTTTTCTTATTAGTTTTGCTGGATTTATTCCGTTATCCATTTCGGTTCGAAAGATTTTACATTTATTATTTTCGTTAAGTATAAATTCTGCGTTTAAGAATAATTCCGACATTTAACATCTAAAAATGAGAATTGATTGTTTTATCATTAAATTTTTAAGCCCAATAATAATTAAAGCATTTTTTATGATAAAAAATATAGGGTATTTTGTCATTCTTAAGGTCCCGTTTTTCAGCGTCTGTCTTTAAATCGTGTACATATAAATCTAATCGTTTTAGACGTAAAAACTTTACAGGCATAATGACTTTCGTATATTAATATAAGCCTAAGTTTCTTCTTATAAAATCAGCTAGTGCAGCTAGTCACAGTCCCTTCAAAATCAGTCTACTCACTGAAGACTATGTTTTTCAACAATTTTATTGTGCCAATTCTCAGTGGACGGGCATGGTGGATCTGTTATAAAAACCCTCTCTCCAATGAGCTTGGAGACTGGGTCACGAGAACTCGATGGACAGACATTTGCAACCCCACCAGCGATGTGCCCGTTTACCAACCAACCCAACCGTTTCTTTAACCCGGTCTAAATGACCTTGAAAACCTACATCAAGGTGGCTTGCCTGGAGCACCAACCACCTCGCGTATCCTCTCCTTGTTGGGTAACGAATCCCACATGTGTTACCTAAAGGTCACCACTAAAGAGGGATACGGCCATCTTAGGTAAAGTAGTGATGTAATTTTTTTTTGGCATTTAAAAGCTGATATTAATAAGTACCATTGAATGTGTTAGATAAGTTTGTTTACTTTAAATAAAACTCTAAACTTCATATCTTAAACGGGCACGAATTCAAAACTTTACAGTTTCATTCAAAGTAAATAAACTTATCCGATACATTTAATGATACTACATAATATCATCGTTTAAATGACCTAAGAATTACCCCACTACTTTTTCTTACTTGTGATAGACAGTGTAAACAATAAATGAAAACTGCTCGAACTTCTTTGGAATAATATATATGAAGTAGGATCTAATAAATGGATTAGATTTGAATGGAATATCAAGTCTTCTTGTACTTTTGCTACTACTACAGCTCTTCCTGGTATATGCAAACTAAACTAAACAAATTAGTAAATATTTAGTGTCCCTTTTTGTAAGACTAATTATGCTAAAAACTCATTTATTATACGTTCTTGTGAAATATTCAATAACCTAAGTGTAAACTAACTAAAGTTCTCAATCAAAAGAAATATTAAATCTTACCTGTTAAGTAAAAAGTAAAAAAAAAGAAAAGAATGTTGAGATAAGTACACAATAACACTATGTTTTAGTTGTTAGTGGAAACTTTACTGATATATGTGTTAGTATTTATGTGAATACCTATGTTAGTCTTTAAGTAAATTGTTTGTTTCCCAAATAAAAATAAATAAATAAATAAATAGTATATTTCACCACCTCTAGTGGAACCTAGGTTATCGTTTTTATAAATCATATGGCTATGTGATGGTTTAAAAACGTACCATTCGTAAAAATGGTAGAGTAATTAGTAATTCCTCTTTGAAACACTATCTTACTAAATAAGAATTTCACACTTGACTGTTTACCGAAACGGTCCGTCAATATACTCGTCCATATGATTCTCTCGCCTCGAGATTTCTGATATCATTTGTCGAAATTTAGCAACTGACTACTTTTAAACTTACTAACTTTTTGTCTCCTTTTGAATCAAAGATGCTCACTGAAAACGGTTTTTATCATAGTCTAATAGGGTCGAGAAATATAAAAACTAAATCAATTCTAGTAAGCTTTTACTGTTAAAACTTAAAACATGTTACAGTAAAAACAAGGTATTCCCGATGGAATTACGCACGTAGTTCACGATTTCGTATAAATATTGGGAAAATTATTTTCCCCGTCGCATTATCAATTTAAACCAGTGATTCTCAATTTTCTGTTTTATTATAGTTATAGTTTTGGAAATATGGTTGTATTGAACCTGCAGGCGGTTCATTGGAACCAGGAAAATTTTTTAAGGGATCTATGAAAGTCTGGGAGCCTCTGATCTAAACTTACCGGATTGTTAGAATACCTCACATGACACCTCTTGAGAAACAAACAGTACCAAACAAATGGCCCCAAAATGAAGAATACTTTTACACTCATGTTTGTGTTTTGAATTTAGTTTTCAAACTGTACATTTAGTAATCAACTGTAGATGTTTATATTTAAAAAGTAGAGTAAGATAATATAAAAGAAAGTCCGTCTTTTGTGAGTCTTTAGGGATGATATTAACATTATTTGTATTTAGGTTTTTGAAGTTTATACGATATTGAATTGGTCACAATTTAAAAACCCTAAAACGAGAATAATAAGATTTGAGCTGGATTTTAATGGTTCCTACACATCTATGTCAACACACAATTTTAATACAAGAAATAAAAACAAACTTGTTATGCCATATTTTAAAGTGAAGAAGGTTCAGAAATCATTTGTCGCGTTGAGCACACGCATTTTTAATAAGATATCGAATCACTTCTGAGTCTGCATACACATAAATTTAAGAAGTACGTTAAAAACGTCCTATTACAAAAAGCATAGTATAATATTGAAGATTATTTAAACGGCAAAGATGTTTGGACTTGATTCCAGTGGCACATAACAGCTAAACACATTGTAAGATACAAATATTATGTTTAAAGGAGTAACCGTTGAGTTTCTTGCCGGTTTCTTCTCAGCGAAATCAACTTTCCGAACCGGTGGTAGATTTGTTACCAAAGAAGAGACGATTGACGAATCAAAGGAGCCTTTTGAGCCTACTTGAATAAATAATATTTTGATTTAATTTGGTTTGTTTTTTTTTAAACTATTTAGACTATTATTTGTTCAATGTCACGGTGCCTAAGTATATATACAAATAAAAATTATCTATTGGTAACTTATGTCATTTTCGTGAATTTTTTTCTGAAAAACCATCACCTATTTATTTAAGTTTAAGAAAGCCTCTGTCCATTTCCTGTGCGACCATTAATTTTGGAGATATTTTTTAACACATTGAAAATGATCCATTCCCATTCAAAGTCCAATAACTCAGCGAGAAATGGACCTATCTAGACCAAAAAAGCTGAACAGGCAACCTTTCCATATAATGGTTAATTTAGAAAAAAAAATTCGAGCTTGTACACCAAAAATACGAAATAAATTTCGAAATTTTTATATTCTTGCAATTTGTTGTATGTTCGAGATACGTGTTATTCTGAAATGTTTTTATTGTAAGGACTTCAAGCTTCAAAGTTCTTTTTACTTTACTCCGATGCTACAATTGATTTTTATATAAGATTTAGCCATTTGAAAAATCTTTAAAATTTTTTTGATCGCTCATTTCTTTCTGCTAGTGTACGAGCGTATTATCAATGTGGTAGTAATTTTGATTGTTACATTTCCTTGATCGTATTATATGCATATGAATCTTTGAAATGTTTAAGGAAGTTTACTATTCTCTATATTTGGTAAGAAATAAAGAATATTTCGAACCGTTTAGCAATTTAGTAAGACTAATTAATATTTACGTATATATATATATATATATATATATATATATATATATATATATATAAATAGTCCAAAAGGGAAACTCATCTTCATTTTACGTGTGAATTTATACAGGTAAATGTAATAAGGTAGGTAAGTCGAAGCCCATTAACGTCCTAGTGCTGGGCACAGGCCTCCTCGCTCCGAGAAGCGAGGGTTTTTAGAGCATAGACCCACCACGCTGCTCCATTGCGGATTGGCAAGCATAGTACACAAGCGCACAGCACATTCTCTTTTCCTTCACTCTCATCGTCAAATTGGGATTCCAACAAGATCGGAAAGAGATCAGGCGCAGAACCGACGACTTAACGTGCTCTCCGAGGCACGGGGGTGGAGCACACAGCCAACTTCCCCACTTAGGGCAAATATTGAGAAAATCTTAATAGAAAACTCAATATAGATTTTTGAAATGGCCCGACCCAGGACTCGAACCCAGGACCCCATGTCTGTAGTGGAACATGCTAACCACTAGACCATTGAGGCGGTAACTGAGGTATTCAAGTAATGAGTACTAATTTTATTTATTCAAAATTCATCAATTATTAACATTTTTTTTTTATCAAATTTAACCTTAAATAGCCAAAATTTACTATCTTATCTCCATCCTTGCATTCGCAATCAAAGGGTGCACTTAATAATCTTTGTGGTATTCACCTACTTTTTTAGTATAAATAATGCGGTTTGATTGCTAATTGTACAGTTGAAAAGCTTACTTCTAAACAGAACCATGAATAGCAAAGTATTTGTTGTTCTCGCCGCTCTTGGGGCAGTGCTCCTTGCATGTCAGACTGTGTCTTGTGAGGAAATAAAATCACCAGGTAAACAAGTTTATAATTAAGTTCATTTATTTTCAGCTTGATTATTCTATTTCATTAGTAATACAATTAACCATGATACCATTATATGTAAAGTTAACATTAACATAAATAAATGTAAATAAAACGCGCCATCAGAGACAAATGGATCGGTGTCCATAAGGCTGGCAGCGTTATCTCTTTGAACAGTGACACTTATACGCTGTCCAAAGAACCACCCGGTCTTAGGGCCACGGGTGACATCAACTAAGAGAGATGAAATTTCTTTAAAAAACTGTTAGCCTCAGGACCCTACGGTCCTAATGTCTCCACGCCAAAAGGCACAAATATATATTCCAAGGCAAGGATCTTATTTGCGCCTCTTGGCGTTTTCTGTTAATAACGTCGCCGCTACAGCTGATATGGAGGTAGCGTCAACGTAACATGGTGCAAACGTATCAACTCATGTAACATCCCACACCAACGACCTTCCTTTCTTCCACGGCATCGTGACAGACCATCAGGTCTCTTACCATCATCACGCGCAATTCCATTCGGCTCGAGAATAGCCGGCACGTTAATGGTGACAAGGGTCCTTTTGATGATATCGTTGATGACAGCGTGTCTCGGGAGACGACCAGCGCTACGAAGGCAAGACAGAGCGTGGTGACCGAGTTGATTCACCTAAGTTTATTTACTGAAGTTAAATACAACTGTGCCCTCACGCTCGGCTATGGAACGCTCGTGATAGTAAACTCAGTTCTTTTAGGAGCGAGTGAGTTGTAGTAAACGCGTCACTGCTATATTTTAATTTATTAGGTAATATATTATTATTACTAATATTTTATAGGCATTATAAGTACATGTATACATAACCAACTTTAAATAAATAGAAAAGAAAGTTAAAAGAGGAAAAATAAATGTTCAAAAGAAGACCTAAAAGTAAAAATCACCGTGTGGTATACCAGACTAATAAATATACAGATAAGGATAAGATATCTTAGCAATAGGCCTTTAATGAGTGAAAGCCTTAAAAACAAAGCAAACAAACAAGTAATGAACTTTTATCTTCCTTTAAAATATATCCAAGGATTTTGCATTTCCAAAAGCTAACGGCAGATTGCTATTATTTTATATATGTCGGAGAATAAGAGAAAACGGAGAAGCATAAAGCACAGGGGCGTAGGGTTCTCCGCCGACATCGTCATTAATGGGAGCCAATATTTAATTTCTTATTCTGTGGGCGTTCGTGGGTAATGTTGGTGCAATCAAACACTTTATTAATTAACTCGAATTATAATGTTCCCGATTTCAATTTACAAATACCCATTAACACTAATAGCTAGGAACGCGGCAGTTTCAATAGTCGACCACTCCGGCCGACCGCCACTCGAGAACTGCCGAGAGACTGGCCGGATTGCCACTTATTGACACTGCCCCCACGCAGACAAATAGATGGCGCCAGTGATCTACAGACTCTTGCACTACGACATATATTTACAAAAATTGTAATTGTAAATTATTGTCTCATTCCCATAGGAGTAGGCAGAGACCACGTCTTTCCACATGCCACGGTCCTTGCATATCTCCTTCGCTTCTTACATTCTCATTAAACCTGTCATACAAGTTCGTCGGCTTAGAGTACTATTGACCTGCCCTTTATTAAAATGTCTTCCCATTCCAATTTTTCCATTCGCTCTTGACTTATAAATCTTTTTTGTCAGTCTCCTTTCATTCATTCTCTCTGCTTGCCTAAACCATCTAAGCATACCTTTCCCAGTTGTAGTCACTACATCTTTATTTATATCACAACGTTTTTTTATTTTATAACATTACAAAAATATTCTTTACATTATTTTAATAACAAATGTATAATAAGGTTATTGTTACAGGTTTTTTTGACGTGTTAGCGATCGAAACAGCGTCACCTCCCACTGTAGCCGATCCATCTAACGCTATCCCAAGTGAGGAAGTAACTCGCGCGTTATGCACTGCCACTTGCTGCAGAAATGCTTGCAGATGCCTCGGATACGCAAATGGATCGTGTAATGCACAACGTCGGTGTGCTTGTAGAGATTAATAGTATATAAAGTTATTAAATTACGTGTTATACCTTATTGTACACTATATTATAAAATTATTTGTAAGTAAAATAAATATATATACATAAACACATTTTTTTCTACCTGCGTCCTTTTGTAGACTTTGAAACCATCCAACTGATGTGCCCCAATCGGTGTTATTTGAATGGAATTGACATTGCATGAAAATATGGTTTTACACTACTAAACACACTGGACCTTATTATAAATAAATAATAGTTTAAAAAAACATGCTTTTGTAGTAAACCGAAATAAAAACTAGAAAATAGCTTTTATTAAGTTATAAACTAAAAGAAATAATAATGATATAGGCTTATATTTGCCGCGAACCAGATGTGGCCAAACTACTATTTTATTTCAAGGAGCTCAAATGTACAATAAATTACCAAAAGAGATCAAGTACGCAAAATCACATGTAACATTTAAAAAAACTATTAAAATTTCACATTACAAAATCATTCTAGATCAATAATTTGATATTTAGTAAAAATTAAAAATACGTATATGTATTTGACACATTTTGTCTCTTCCAGTTGAGCATGTTCAATGTTTTTATATATTTTTATTAATGTCTACCCGCTGTTATAAATAATTTCTTTACTTTGTGTTAAGATCTACTGTTAATTACTGCCTACCCATATGTTACGTCTAACATAAGTTTTTGTAGAATTGTGCACATTCTCATGTAAGTGAATTTATTCTTATGAGAAATAAAGATCTTAAACCTTTAACAGACTCATTTCTGTTTATAACTTAATGAAATCATTTGCATGGCTACTGAGTATATATTACTCCAGATACCTACGAAATCGAGTACTATTTCGGTGACTCTATCGGGTGCTAGTTGTAAATATTACAAAAAGTAGTTATTAACCAAGGGCAGACAGACCAATCTGGATAGTAATAGACAACAGTATCGGAAATTTATTGGCATTCAATCGCCCTCTACCGCAATTGAGCTTTAAGCTCCATTTTGTCGGCAACTGTTAGGTAGATGCTGAAACTGATTTCATTGTAAAGGTATTCAGATTTTAGTTGTTCATTTTACGTAACAAGGAATCGCACATTTAATAATAATGTTCTTTTATGATCTGAGTATGCTTATGATTTTGTAGTTTTTATATGAAGATTTTTTTTTAAACATTAAATTTTAAATTGATAAAATAAAATTTTCAGTGGCTTACTGACCAAATTATCACATTGCTCGGCTGTAGATCATGAAGTCGTGGGCTTGAGTTCAATTTATAATATATTTTGGGACTTTCTGTTCAAATTATTCAGGAATCAAACGGTTGATATTTTGCTATGAGCCTCTGAGAGCAAATTAAGCCGTCGGTCATGTGCCTGATCTCCTTCCGGTATATTGAATTTGCCATTCTATGGGTCTATGGCACGTGTTTATAACACTGCAGCACTATATCTATTGCAGTGTGTATGTGTGTATTCAAAAACTTGTTGGTTCAAAAAATGGACCGTTTATTTTGAAAGTGGTGTAAGTCCATTTTTGATAAAAATGAGCTATCACGTATTTCATGCTTAATTTAATGTAATTTTTTTGTATATACAACTAGTCCGAGTTTAATTTCTCAAAAAATCCCATGTTTTGTACAACTTAAAATCGGTCGGTAAATGAAATTGCATAATCATCGATTATGAAAGTGGTGTAAGTACAATTGACAGAGGTATGTGGCGTAGGAGATGGATGCCGATCAGTGTTTTGTTATTTTTCATTTATTTTATACTAGCTGTGTCCCGCGGTTTCACCCGCGGACGATTTGCATTGTTTCCCCTACATGCTCCCACTACTCGTAAGTTTAAAGATATATATGTCGGAGTGCAAGAGTCTTTGGATCGCTGGTTCGTGTGTAATAGTCTGTGGAACGCTGGCGCCATCTGTGTATCGGCGTGGGGGCAGAGTCAATAAGTGGCAGTCCGGCCCTTGACTCTTTCAATAAAAAAAATGATGGCTCCTCGTGTAACATGATCAGGATATATAAAAATTAACAATTCATTTAAGGGTGTATACGTTTCTATATTAAGCTGCCAGAAGACTTTCTAAAGTACCTACTTGACGATTTTTTTTTAAAGCTTTCTGTTAAAATTGAGAAATCGTACTATAATTTGAAGAATTACTCAGACTATAAGTAATATAAATAAATCAATGAATTGCTCTAAATTAAATAAAATAAATTGTTATTACATTTTAATTATTATTACTAAAAATAATAAAACAGACTTTATCAGCTAAGGTCGATGTTGGTGAAGAAGAGAAAATATTAGATCTTTATATTATAGTAAATTCAAACGCAAATTCTTTCTTTTTATGGCATAGTACAAAAATAAAAGTATATATTTTTTTAATCCATACATTTTGTAATTAGAGACAGAGATTATAAACGGAGATTAGAAATTGAGATTAGAGATTGGTATGAGAGATAGAAATTTGAGACAGGTATTAGTTATTGAGATTAGAGATATATCAGAGTTTACAATTATAATTGAGATTGAGTCCTCACTTTTGGCTATTTAACGATTACATGTGATCAGACAGACAGATTAGAAAATGAGATTAGAGGCTGACGTTGAGGTTCACATTAGAGATTAAGATATTGCAGATTGAGAAAATGGTTGAAATTAGAGGCTGAGACAGAGATAATATTTTAAGCAGTCCTAGCTTTTACACACATAATTAGACATGTACAGTCAAAAACCGAGGTAATTTTCTACAAAGAAACCTTCTGTTATATAAAATTTCTAGTTATATAAGTACTAGAAACATAAACGGATTAATCCTCAGAAATGTGAGTGATAATTTTATGCAAATGAAGCCACGGGCACCATTTATTAAAGGTTGATTTAATCAGTCAATAATATGCTATGTATAAATTTCTAGTGCAAGAATTTTCTTATCGTACTTGTGCTAAAATAAGCAAAACAAATTATCTTATCATCAACCTTCTAATAATTGACAAAAGATGAACTTAATTTCTTTATTATCTTTATCTACTTTTTTCATATAAATATCGAAATTTGATTGCTAATTTTACAGTTGGAGCAGTAACTTCTAAACAAAACCATGAGTAGCAAAGTATTTGTTGTTCTCGCCGCTTTTGGGGCAGTGCTCTTTGCGTGTCAGACTGTATCGTGTGAGGAAATAAAATCACCTGGTAAGCAAGTTTAAAACAAAATGTATTTATAAAAATTAAATGTACTTTAATTTGCGCGGTGTACACTTTACTTTGTGCCTATTAATTGAGATTAGAGTCCTGAGGCTATGTAACGCTTGTCTTAATAAAGTTATCCATATAACAATATTGACAATTTAAACATATATTATTATTATTATTAATATGGATATATATTGTAAACAATGACGCTTCACTTTGTATAATTAAAAGAAAACTTATGGAACGTAAATAAAAATATTGGCACATTTACGAAAAAAGGAGATTGCATCTCATATAACACACGTAAAAAATAAAAATAAAATTCATATTCTAGCATGCTACATAAAATTCACAGCTCATTTAAGGGCAAATGTTCCCATAACAAACCTTCTACAGACGTCACCTAATAAATAAAATCCTTTATTTTAAATAAAATTAATAAAAAAATTATGATATCATTTGAATCATTAATTAGACGATAAAAAAAACATGGAAGTGTATATGAATTGGTCTTATTTACATTTAAAAAATGTGGACCTTCTTAAGGCAGGGCTCAAAAGAACTCTCGTTACTTTAGATTGTAAGTTCTTCTTTAATATCATCATCAGTCAGACATTGGAATTACATGTGTCGATGAACTTATTTATGACAATTCAAAAATACTGTCCAAGCCTATTTAGTTAAAGAAGTTTGAATTTGAGATATAGATTAAAATACTGTATTTCAATTAACTTCAATTATTTTTTTACTTCTGTTGTGTTAAGCACACACCAAGTTTTGATGTGAATATGTCTTTTAAATCATAGGGCTATAGGGGGCTATTTAAAATACGAATGACAACTGAATCGGTGGATACATTTGGGTGTTGTAGATACTTATCCATTCCTCCATCTTGATTTCCATCAGGTGAGATCACAGTCAAGTGCTAAACTGTCGGCAATAAAAAAACTTTTAATTACAATATATGATAAACGACTTATTGTTACAGGTATCTTTCGTATGTTGGGAATCGAAGCAGCGCCACCCCTTTCTGTAGCTGACCAATCCAATGTAGTTCCCAGTGAGGCAGTAACTCGTGCTTTATGCACAGCAACTTGCTGTGGGAATGCTTGCAGATGTCTCGGTTACAGAGCTGGATCTTGTAATACACAGCGCCAGTGTGTTTGCAGAGACTAAACCTAAATTGCAAGAGCTAGAAGGGCATAACCAAAGTCTTGGAAATAAAATTATTATTACGCTTTTAAACTTTTGAGAACATTCTCCAATATGTTTGGAACTCATATTCTATCATTCATAGCGATCTCTTGTCAATTTTCAGCTCAGGGTCTTGTTCTGTCCTGGGATTTTTCTTCTTTATATCAGGCCCTTGCTCTGGGTCGCAACTATGACCCTTTGAGAACCTACAGATAAAGTACCGAATATTGAATTTCTTCTTTGTTCAAGCTATCATCTATATTAGTTATTACATAGTTATAAACTGTTGTAATTACTTCATCTATCCCAAGATGATAGTAAAAATATTTCGCTTACATCACATTTTCGATCTTATTTATTGGAATTCTCTATACCTGTTTATTTTTACATTAACTGTTATTGCTATTATGTTCTCAAAAATTTTATATTATTTTGTTTATTGAATAACTAACTTGTTTAATGTAATAAAATGTTTTAAGTAAAGCGTTCGTTTTTTCATTTCTTTTCAATTATTAATATTGACATCATTGGAAAAAGTTGGATTGGATTCTGTGACTGTTTTTGTAAATATGCTCATAAGATTGAAAGTTAAATTTCAATGACTGTATTTTATACACCTTCATTTAAACCACCTTTTGTAGCAACCTGTAGTAAGTATTAGGTTCGTCAATTGATCAATTCTAAATGATGTAATCAAAGCCAATCTGTTGTAGAATTATTATATAATAATTCAATTAATGCAACGTTAAAACTGAAGTCCTTTTTTTAATACTATCTCTACTTGTAATGATAGTTGTATAAGTCTAATCAATTGAGAATTTACAACATTTCATATCTTTAGTTTCTAAATCCATAGTCAACAACATAGTCATCAAAAACAACAACCAACCACGATGGTACCTTCCAAATACCTTGATAATTTTACAGACATTCAATACAATAGATAATGTAATAACAAGTAATGACGATGAAAACTATAACTTTCACTTTTAAAGTAATATTAATTGAATTATCACATAACAATACTTAATAAGGCTTTAATCAAGACGTCAAGAAATTATTAATTGATGAGCCGTTTACTACAACAGGTAACTTTTGGTGGGTTTTGGTGATATTAAATGTTTTTGAAACAAATCTCTTTGTCAGACCCCATATGCCTATCTTTTAAGGTTGGTGCACTATACACTTTTTTATGTTAACCAAATTTATTCCTTCTCTCTCTTATGACGTGCAGACGTAAATGCACGGGACAGATAGTATTAATATATATGTCGGACAATAAGAAAGAACGGAGAAGCATAAAGCACAGGGGCGTAGGATTCTCCGCCGACATCGTAATTAATTGGATCCATTATCTAATTTCTTATTCTGTGGGCGTTCGTGGGTAATGTTGGTGCAATCAAACACTTTGTTTTAACGACCGACCGTCGACCACTCCGGCCGACCACCACTCGAGAAGTGCCGAGAGACGGGCCGGACTGCCACTTATTGACTCTGACCCCAGGCATATACACACGGACCAGCGATCCACAGACTCTTGCACTCCGACATATAAATTTGCCGTTACTGTGTTTGACTGCGATGAACTCCAAAACTAAAAACAATTTTGATGTTTTTTTTATTCATTTTGCTGGATTTATTCCGATATCGATTTCGGTTCGATAGATTTTACAATTACAATAAATAAGTAAGAAGCAGTCCTTTATCGTCCCACTGCTGGGGACAGGCCTCGTCACACATATGAGAGAGGGTTTTTGGAGCCCACCATGCTGCTCCACTGCCGATTGGCAGGCAGGCAAGCATTTCAATATATGGTCAGGATATATTTTTTATAGCATTTTTACCGTGACTTCGTTAAGTATAAGTTCTGCAGTTAACTACGTTACGTAAGAATAATTCCTACATTTAATATCTAAAAATTAGAATTGATTTTTTTATCATTAAATTTTTAAGCCCAATTATAATTCAAGCATTTTTTATAATAAAAGGTAGCGCATTTTGTCATTTTAAGGTCCCGTTTGTCAGCGGCTGTCTTTAAATCGTGTACATATATATCTAATCGTTTTAGAAGTAAAAACATAACAGGTATAATGACTTTCGTAGATTAATATAAACCTTATAAAATCAGCTATCTGTGAAAGACTCTTCGAAATCAGTCTACCCACTGACGGCTTACGAGGTGTGTTCAAAAAGTATCGCGAATTTTGAATTTCTGCGGGTTACGTATATTCGAATTTCGAATTTTTTGTGGCGTTATGTTGGTACTCATGTCTCTCACTTATGCCGACAAGCTCGGCCATTTTGAATGTTCATTTAATTGTTGACAGCTGCTTTGCTTGCACGTGTTTTGGATCGTCTTCGATTTTTACCTATTCAAAAAAATGGATCAAAGAACCTGTATCAAATTTTGTGTGAAAAACGAAATTAAGTGCGCGGATGCATTCCGAATGTTGACTGTGGCATACGGAGAAGCTACCTTGGACCGAAGCAACGTTTATCGGTGGTACAAAATGTTCTCAGAAGGCCGAGAAGATGTGAACGACGAAGAGCGTGCCGGACGCCCGAGCACTTCAACAACAGACGAAAAAATTAATGAAGTGGAGAAAATGGTATTGGCCAATCGTCGAATCACCGTTAGAGAAGTTGCTGAGGACCTAAACATATCGATTGGCTCGTGCCATTCGATTTTTATCAATGATTTGGGCATGAGACGGGTCGCCGCGAAATTCGTACCAAAATTGCTCAATTGTGACCAAAAACAGCATCGCATGAACATTGCTAATGAGATGTTAAACTCTGTCCGCGACGACCCAAATTTGCTCCAGAGGGTCATAACTGGTGACGAATCGTGGGTTTATGGTTATGACGTGGAAACCAAAGCTCAATCATCTCAATGGAAGCTGCCGCACGAACCAAGACCGAAAAAAGCGCGCCAAGTTCGATCGAATGTGAAAGTTTTGCTGACAGTTTTCTTTGATTGCAGGGGCGTGGTGCATCATGAGTTCTTGCCACAGGGAAGAACGGTCAATAAGGAATATTACCTGCAAGTTATGCGCAATTTGCGCGAAGCAATCCGCCAGAAACGCCCGGATTTGTGGAAGAACAAAAATTGGCTTTTGCACCACGATAACGCCCCTGCTCACACATCGTTGCTTGTGCGCGACTTTTTGGCCAAAAACAACACACTAATGATGCCGCAGCCACCGTATTCCCCAGATCTGGCCCCCTGTGACTTTTTCTTGTTCCCTAAACTGAAGAGGCCCATGAAAGGACGACGTTACTCTTCTCTTGACGAGATAAAGACGGCATCGAAGGAGGAGCTGAACAAGATAAAAAAAAATGATTTCTTGAAGTGATTCAAGATTGGAAAAACCGTTGGCACAAGTGTATAATATCTCATGGGGATTACTTTGAAGGGGAGAAAATAGATATTCATGAATAAATAAATAATTTTTGAAAAAACACAAAATTCGCGATACTTTTTCAACACACAGCGTATTTTTACAACAATTTTATTTTGCCAAACGTCAGTGAACCAGCATGGTGGATCTATATTCTAAAAAAACCTCTCTTCTATGGTCGAGGAGCCTTGTGCCCAGCAGTGGGACATTAACATACTGCTACCTTATCTCAGTTACTCCAATTTTATTTATTTCGTAGTACAAATAAGGTATATAAAAAATGCGAATGCTTTTAAAAGATACTATTTATTAACTTACACTATATAATAATATTAGTTTTTAATTATGATTAATCAAAGCAAACACACTGGCGCTGAGAATTGCATGAACCGAACCTGTACCCGACACATCTGCAAGCATTCCCGCAGCAAGTGGCAGTACATAGCGATCGGGTGTCATATGTACTAACGAAGGGATTATATGGGTCAACTTCTGACGGAGGTGATGCGTCTTTGAAATCCAGAACTACATAGTCTCCTGCAAAAAGATATATCTTTTATTCTATATATTACAGTAGCGACTAGCCCCGTGTTTGCACGGGCTATAGAGCATATTATTAGGCAACCAATAAAGTTCGTGCAATTTCCATTACATGTATATCGCAAGCAAGATAGAGTAGTGGGGTATTTTTTGTACATTTAAAAGCTGATATTAATGAGTACCATTGAATGTGTTTAGATAAGTTGTTTACTATAAATAAAACTGTAAAATTTCATAACTTAAACAGGCTCGAATTACACACTTTCAAAATTCTATACAGTTTTATTCTAAGTAAATAAACTTATATGATACATTTAATGATACTTTATAATATCAGCTTTTAAATTTACAAAGAATTACCCCACTACTTTATCTCACTTGCCATAGACAGTGTAAACAATAAATTAAAACTGCTCGAACTTTTTAGGAATGAAGTAGGATCAGTTTCTAATAAATGGATTAGATTTGAATGTAATATAAAGTCTTCTTGTGCTATTACTACTACTACAACTATTCCTGTTATATACAAACCAAACTAAACAAATACTATATTTGACCTATAGTGGAACCTAGGTAATCGTTTTTATAAATCATATGACTATGTGATGGTTTAACACGTATCATTCTTAAAAAAGGTTGAGTAACTAGTAATTTCTCTTTGAAAGACTGCCTGACTGATTTTCACACTTGACTGTTTACCGAAACGTCTGTCAATATACTCGTAAATATGCGTATAAGTCTCTCGCCTCGAGATTACTGAAATTATTTGCCGAAATTTAACAAAGTGACTCCCTTTACATCAAAGATGCTCATTAAAAACGGATTCGGTCATAGTTTAATACGATCGAGAAATATGCAGCAAAACTAAATTAAATCTAGTTAGCTTTTACGGTTGAAACATAAAAAATATTACAGTAAAAACAAGGTATTCTCGAGCGAACCACCCACGTAGTTTCCGAACTCGTAGAGATATCTTCTCGATCGTAATAACAATGTAAACCAGTGATTCCCAGAATTCCAGGCGGACGCCCA
Source organism: Elymnias hypermnestra (assembly GCA_015832385.1). Classification (NCBI taxonomy): domain Eukaryota; kingdom Metazoa; phylum Arthropoda; class Insecta; order Lepidoptera; family Nymphalidae; genus Elymnias; species Elymnias hypermnestra. The sequence continues at coordinate 1,140,350 of JACTOM010000847.1, read as the reverse complement.
GGGATCCACGAGAGACTCGATGGGGATGACACAGAAATGGGGGTGCACAATAAGCGGGGTCTATGTCAATTGGTCTATTTTCAGTTGAGTTTTGGGAATATTGTAGTATTGACCTTGCAGTGGGTCCATCGGAACCAGTAAAGTTTTGTAAGGGGTCTATGAGAAAAAAGTATGGGAACCTCTGATCTAAACCATTCCTGAATAAACTGGAACAAGCACATACAATTTCATAAAAAAAGGTGCAGCTGTTTAGGAACAATTCTGACACATACGGGTATAGATATATACATATAGATATATACATTACCTTATGAAGTATTTCTTTACTTACCGGATTGTTGGAGTTCCTCACATGACACCGTTCGGAAAACCAACAGTACCATACAAATGGCTTCGAAAACGAAGAATACTTTTACACTCATGTTTATGTTTTGAATTTAGTTTTCAAACTGTACATTTAGTGATCGACTATCGATATTTATATTTTAAAAAGTAGAGTAAGATAATAAAATAATTAAGTCTGTCTTTTGTTAGTCATTATGGATGATATTATGATTATTTGTATTAAGGATTTTGAAGTATGTACGATAGTGAATTGGTCACAATTTAGAAATCCTTAAACAAGAATAATAATAACTGAGTTGGATTTTAATGACTCCTACACATCTATATCCTACACTCGCTATAGTAGTCGTAAATTAATTACTTGCCATCACAGTGAAACTCTAACTCCTATAAATAAATAAGTAATACAAAAAATTTAGTCCATTTCCACGAAATGTGGCGCAAACTCTTTTTTAAACAAACATAGAATTGAATCTTTACACGTTTTATGTTTGATTTTTATGGATTGAGTAGAAGAAGTATTTTATTAATGATTGAAAAGTTGAACTAGATATATATATGGGAATACAATCTCTATACAAAGGGTATGCTATCTCTCAGTAGGAATTAAAAAATTCGACAGTATACTATAAGGTTCGTTGTCCTAGAAAATAATTTGTATCGTTATCTACGGTCGCCTAAATAACAATCAAAACTCGTAAGATATTTATAACCTTAATCTATTTTTATCATGATATAAATAGTCTCACTTTATTGCTTTTCAATAAGTTCTCAGTTTAAATTTAAAGTGAAAACATCTCCGTATCAAATAAATTCCAGCCAAGTCTATTTTGAATGTGAAAATAGCGTTATTATTAATATTTCCTTTACATTCATAGGTTTGCATTGTTAGAAATGAAGTACACATGCACACGATAAAGTATTTATTCACACACGTAAAACAACTCGTATTAAACTATCTTTTCCCCGTAACAAGAATTACTTCCCTTTAACTAGTGTATGTTCGCTTCTATAGCCGTGACTGAGCACAACGTTAGCGCGATGCATTTTTAATAGCACAACACGCCAAAAACAGCTTTGTATATTATAAATGGGAACGGGAAATTCCGTGCGTGGTCCGGTAAAAAAAATTACCAGTTTCGAGGTGACCTGTTTACTTTTAAGTTCCAATTATATATGGGAACAGGAAATTACGTCGAAATAAACAATATCTAATATAGGCAAAAACTTGATTGATTTTGAGTTGACTTGCACAGTTTATAGGATACCCGTTTAATTTTTATTCTATCATTCATATGAGAAAAGGACATTCCAAGCGTACAAGCAATGTCACATCAACACGGGGACGGGAAATTCCATTCGTAGTTCGATTTGAATCAAAATCAAAATAATCTATATTCAAGTAGGCTCAAAAAGCCCTTTTGAATCGTCAGTAGTTTGTCCGTTGGTAACAAATCTACCACTGGTTCGGAAAGTTGAATCCGCTGAGAAGAAACCGGCAAGACACTGAACGGTTACTCTTTTAAAGATAGTTTGGTATGTGTAGTATATAAATCAAGTCCAAACATTTCTATCGCTTTAATAATCTTCAACATTATAATATGCCTTTTGTAAAAAAAGATTGTTGACATACATCTTAAAACTATGTGCAGGACAACCCACAAGTGACTCGGTCATCTTATTAAAAATGCGTATGCTCAACCAGACAAATGACTTCTGAACCTTCATCGCTCTAAAATAAGGAGTTACAAGTTTTATTTCTCGTAATAAAATTGTATATTTCACTTTTCTTACTGTATAAATAGGCATAGAAGAAGTACAAAAGGCTATCCAAAGTATGAGAAACGGTAAATCGGTTGGGCCTGATGAGATCAATAGAAGTGTGGAAGTTTCTGGAAGTGGATGGATGCACGTAGCTATCCTTGTTCAAAAATAAGCATTTACAAGAAGAGAAGTACTTGCGTCATAAGCATTTCTTAAGGAGAATGAGATTACATACAGCTTTTTATTTATTGAATTGTTTTTTGAAATGGCGTTTTCTTCTGGCTGGGAACTACATTTGCACTCAGACTGTAGGGCCAGAAATGTGGCAGTCGGCGAGGGGAGAGCAGCGGTGCAGTATCCATTAAAACCTAGCGAAATCATCTCCGTCCGTTTTTAGGACATACGACACTCTGAATGAATCTGAATGAGAGTTCACGAAGCGGGAGGACGTGTACTATCTTGTACCCCATGTCTTCCATTGTTAAGAAAAATAGGGTCAGGGGTACAAGGGTTAGAGGGTTTACATCTTGTCTATCTCTCCAATAGTCATGAAGGCCAAAATTTTATTTTGGTTTTATTTATTTAGAAAAGGCCTACGATCGAGTGGTGAGGAATGAGCTGTGGTCAACATTATCTACGTATGGGGTGCGCGGTTATCTGATTCAGGCATTGATATCTCTCTGTATGAGTTCTAGTCCTTGTGTCAGAACAAATGGGTGTACACGGAATGCTTTCCAGTCGAATGAAAGTAAATGCAAACAAAAAGAAAATTATGGTTTTTGAAAGAGTTGAGTTTGCGATGAATTGCAATATTATGATAGATAGGAAACAAGTGGCAGACGTGAAAGAATATATATCTTTATTTTGTATATTTGGGATCTAAATTTACAAAATAGGAACATGTGAAATTGAAATTGAAAAGAGAGTAAATGGTAAATTGTGCTCTGCACACCTTTACGAATAGCCAGATGGTGTCTTAAAGGGCCAAACTGGCTGTGCATGGAGGAATGTATGGCAGTGAAAGTTGGGTATGGCAGAAGAAGCATAGATGTAAAATAAATAGTATGAGTTGATTGAAACTGAGTGACAAAGTAAGAAATAGTATGATAAGAGAACGTTGTGGCATAAAAAAAGATGTAGTTACTAAAAGTGAGAAAGGTTGGGCTAAGATGGTTTGGGGTCGTGGAAAGAATGAATGAATGGAGACTGATAAAAAGGAATTAAGAGTCAAGAGTCAATGGAAAAGTTGGCAGGGGAAGATCAAGGCGAACGTTCCTGAACCAAATCCAGGACATTAGGACGACATAAGGGGCAGGTCCAGCGTACTTTAAACCGATGACCTTGTATGATAGAAGCGAAGGAGATATGCAAGGATTGTGGCAAGTGGAAGGACGCGGTCTCTACCTACCCCTATGGCAATGAGGCGTGATGTATGTATGATAGGATTGTATTGAAACAATGAAACTTGATTTAACATACATTTATTCAAAAAATAATATATTTTTATTAAATTCGCATAATAGTATTAGTATATACAATCATTATCGAAAACCATACGCCATATTAACGAGAGCAAACGCAAATGGCCTGTATGTTGCAACGTCCAATTCTGAATCCCAGCGAGCGGCACGTGTTGTGGCAGCGGCTAGCGACGCACACGCGGATGTAGGCACGCTCGGGGCCCGGGTTGTATAGGGGGTTGTTGGGGTCAGCCACTACCGTAGGGAATGCAGATCCTGTGTTAATAATGTGCAGCTCCTCTATAAAAAAAAAACAAGTTTTTATTATCACATATATAAGTTCCCTGTCACTGTCTCTCACCGCGATAAACTCTGAAGGAACGTAATCGATTAAAATGACGGTTTTTCAATTTCGCGCAACATAATATATTGAATACAAAAAATTGTTTCATTGTTATATATATATTGACACCGTCCAACCTATGTGTCGCAAACCAGGTACATTACAAAGGCAATGCGATGATGGTTTCAGGTCACCAACTATACCACTTATTTAGTCATCACTAGATTTAAAATTTGGTAATGTGATTTTTTTTTCACAGGGCAGGTCCTATTCTAGTGAGGTGAGTACACGAACCATTGCACTAGCGTGTTGGTCAAAAAGTGTTAACCAGTCACCAATAAAAAGGATTAAATAGAAATTTTCAAATTTTTACCTTGTTGTTGAATTGCCGCAGCTGAAGTCTGCGTTATGAACAAAACTGCAAGGAGAGTTGCGAGTACAACAATTAGGCTATTCATCGTGATAGTGTTTGTCTTGTAAAGTTAGTAATTAACTATACTCTTTAAAAGTGACATACGATATTTATATGCAAGAAAATCATGATAAAGAGTGAGAACCCTTACTTTTTATTACGCTAACATTTATCGTTGCAGGGATGTCCTGATGATAAGATTTGTAGCGTAATCGAGTTAGTAATCAGTTCTTTCCCGATATATCATGACCCTGTGACAATAACAGCTTTTCAAAATGAAGTAATGTGTGCATTTATATATCTAATTATCCTCGAACATTTCAATGCGTATAATATTTTTAGTTTATATAACTATACATGTTATCAAATTTATAAAGACTTACAAACGATCTTCTTTTTCTTTTAATAATTGGCTTTCAAGGGTGAAAAGGCACACACAATTTCGCCAGTATCACATTAATTGGGGAAGGAACGTTGGAGATTGTACGCTTTCCGTTTTCCGGGATGGGAAATTTTAGGACAGTTGAACATGACATGGGAAACAGTGCCTTCGTACAGGCCACATTCACAAATTGAATTGTCCCTGATCCGGAGTTTCACTAGGTGGAGAGAGGAACACAAGTGACCAAGGCGCATTCATGATATAGTAGATGATACAGAGCGATTTGCATATCCATGAAGAAAAAACCAGGGTCGCTTTGGAATATTTGGCTGGATGGCGGCGTAATACTTGCCTTTAACCAATTTTGATGAAATCCAGAATGAGTTTCAGGCTTTTCCACGTAAGACTTAGAAAGTGAACTTATAGCAAGCATAAGTGAGATATTTTTTTTAATTTAAATTCTCAGTCTCTTAATATATAAATAAAACAACTGTGATCATTACTATATTAAACATATTATCACTACTAAAAATTTGTTTTTTTTTCTTAAATGTAATTGCGCTATCTCGCTCAGAGGTAATTTACCTCTTATGCTTACTACATAGGATCGTTTTGCTGATTGTTTTACTTGCTTCCGCTGCTCTCCCACAAGACCTCTCTTTCCTGGAGATACGCTTCCAACAATCTCCTAATGAAGGGGATACTTCATGAAAACCGAACGCTTCCAGCACCGTTTCATGAGGCAGACTGTCGAAGGCGTTTTCTATATCAAGAGATACAACCAGGACTACCTCCCCTCTGCACCGCGTCCGTTGTCCTGCCCCGAAGGGACTCAAGAGCATCAATCGTTGAACGACCTCTTCGAAATCTAAACTGCGAGGCGGACAGCCCAGGCCTCATTTCCTCTAGGTGACGAACAAGGCGGTCTGCGAGGATCTTCTCAAACATCTTCGCCACTTCGTTTAAGGGAACGATAGGCCGATATGCGGATGGAGAATCCGGAGACCGGTCTCTCGTCCGCAGCAGGCATATCCCATCTTCCAGACTCTCGGGAATTGTCGAATAAGGAGACACTCATCAAACAAATATCAGAAAGAATACCTGGCAAAATCTAGTTGAACATAATATAGCTATTTTACGTATTTATGCATTACTTATGTGAAACTTTAGATAACAATTGTGTTATAATAAGTTTTTTTGCAGACTTAAACGTTATTACAAAAAATACACAAATTGAAATTTAGCCCTTTGATATTAAAATAGTCTGCATCGCACTATACTATTTTACTTAAGATAAACATGGAAAAATTTACTACTCAGCTTGTTCGACTACAGACATAAGGTCCTAGTTTTAAGGCCCGGGTCGGCTGTTTTCGAAATTGATATTAGATTGACTAACTTGCCCTCGGTGTTACCCTTGTGAGTGTACTGTCAAAATCGATCCAGCAGTTTCGATATAAGACTGAACAAACTTTAAGACCCACAGATATAAATATGATTTTTTTTATAAAATACCGTACATACTTTCATATGCGTTTAACGAGGTTACAAACACGCTCTTCAATTTTATTTATCTGTAAAGACAACAAGTTCAAAGTTTTTAATCAATAAAGTTTGTACTTCTTTTTTGTGTATGTTATAAGTTATTGAAACGTTGTGACGTTTGGGCGAGCTTTAGTTATGATGTTATGACGCTTTTATTATTTCTGATTAGATATGAAAAACTGAATTATTCTAAGCAAAACAGCTATAAACCTGCTATAACTAAATAGTATTGAAAATTAAAGAGTTATTTTGAATGTGATGATAAATGATAAAGTTGTTTGTATATGATCTTACTCATAAAGAATGTTGTAAAAAATATGGAGAAAAGTACATATATATTTAAACTATAGGTAACTAGTGGTAAGAATTCAATAACTCATTAGAATTCGATGTTTAAAATCCTGGTCACGATCAACTAACTTTATAAAAAGAACTTTGGTGTTTGATTGATTTTTCCAAACAAAAGGGTATGTGTAGCCTGCAAATCCGCACTGGAGCAACTTGGTGTGTTTATGATCTAAAAACCTTTTCACCTTCGAGTGAGAAGGCTTCTGCCTATCCCACCAAAAGAACATCAATTGGCTGCTGCGAACCTTTTTATCTTATTTATTTAAGGACCACCAGTAGTTACACACAAGCTACACTTAATATGCTTATAATATAAAAACTTACATCTAGAAATTGGTGAAGGGTACAACTTTTTAAGGTAGCCAGAACATGAGCTAAAGATTAAGTAAATCTAAAACTACAATAAAATATAAGTAACATAAAAGTAAAAAGAAAAATGGCTATACGTATATTTGCTTTTAGACAGAAATCGCATCCTTCAATAATTCCGTAACTCGCTTCCGGAAGTGGCTATATGAATTTTTAATAGAAATGTTATTAATAATTGCTATGAATATAATGTAAAATAGTAAGGTTATTAGTATACGATCCGACTCGTAAAGAATGACATAAAACGATTTGAGGAAATGCATACATATTTTATTAGTATTGATATATCATATATACTGTAATATCATTAGTTGATTTATACAATAACAAGCGCAATCCATTGTTATAAACCGCTTCTAGTTCAGGTCGAGATAAAACAAATCTGTTTTGCCAACGTCGTCCCATATTAATCAAAAGTTTTTGGTATTGCTTACTTTCTCTATATCCATTACTAATATCTTACATAAATAATTGGCATTGATTCACAGCAGATTCTGATTCTAGGCAAGGTTGTATCATAGGGCTCAAAAGAAGAATTAGATACTGTGACGGTGACGGATTTCTATTCATGAATGAACGGAACCATTCTTCACCAGCCATCTCTTTCTCATCCCAAGTAGTAGGTCGGCCTATGTTATATTTATTTGTCAATTCAAAGGCTAGTGTCTGTACCTCATTTATAGCAAGGCCAAAATATATTTCCGCGATATGTGTGATATATTTTGCTTTGAACAGCTCTTCTTGCTCCTTAGTAAATACTTTATTATGACATGCATATCCCACGCTGATCGTATTAACACCGTGATTTGCACCGGCCTTATCACGTTTACGAATGTATCGTAACAATGACATGCGATTAACATTATGCATTTCTACAACTTGCCGTAAAGAAGTCCCTCGTTTTTCTTCATCATAGGCAACCTTGTATTGATCAATATTAGACCGTCCGTTTCGGTCTTCTGCGAGCGTTTTCTGGGCATCTAAAAACATAAACAATAAAAATATGTGTCACAACCGTACCCACTACGTCTGTCACAACCGTACCCAACGAATTCTTTTGAAAACAATCAATCACCATGACTAACCTAAATTATGTGTGTAAAAAGTAAACATTTGTAATTAAATACCAATATTCAATTTAAAATAAAAACATGTTTACTAGAGTATATCTGTAAACCAATACAAGTAAATGTAAAAAGAATTTAAACAAAAAAACTAACCGAATCCCATATAGTTTCGCAGTTATAACGACTGTCACTACAGTACACCGTCTACCCTACGATGAAGTGTAGACATCATGAAAGTTGAATTGCCTCTTAGTGGGTTAGTGGGCTACCAATTTGGACTGTATTTTCATTTACCAGCAGAGGAATCAAGTTAAGAGCAAAAAAAAAATAATTCATATATTTCTAATCAAAAGAGTGATTCTAATAATATCTATGCTAGTAAATAATATCGAATTGAGACACAGATAAGTAGGATTTGCCTAACAGGTTAATATATTATGTTATTAACTATACTCCATATTTGGCTGCATTTCTATGTCCTTCTTTTAAGCTTTTTGTAATTAAACAAGCAAAATAGGTTATAATTTGTTACAAAAATATGAATTCTAATTACCGTATTAATTATTATTTATTTGCATTAAGAAAATATTTATAATAATAGTCCTATTTTTCCTTAAGAAATAAATTTTCAACAATAGATTACATTTCCATTATAAAATAAATTTTTATCGTCAGGATATCCCCCTTTAAAGATAAAACCATATTATTCTAGTAAGAAGCTACATTTCGCGGTTCTTATCTTGATCTTTAATGTATATAAAGCAAATATATTGTTTAAAAAGCATACTTTGAGTACGAGTCTCAAAAGAAATAAAATTTCATCATGAACCCTAAATTCTTTGTCACATTTGCAACTGTTTTCACAGTTTTGCTAATAAAACAGACTATGGCTACAGCAATTGAACAACAAGGTGAGTATTTTAATTATCAACATAATGATTTTGGTTAAATATTTCTAACTCAAAATAAAAAGACAATAAAAATTGTGTTGTAACTTCTAAGAAACAGATCAAACTCTCATATTTTTATTAAGTATTTGATAAAGTTGTGGAAATCACCCGATGTTACATCAGTTAACATCAGGTTAACATAGTCTAAAGTATTAGTACTACGAATAAAATCAAAATTTCCTTCTAATAAAATCTTTAGAGAATTATACCAAAACACAAATGTTTTCCTTAGTGAAACGTCTTTTCTGGTAATGTAACTGTTCATGGCTAAATCTGTCACCAAACCAGACTCAAGACATCAACAAGCGATGAAAATTTTATTCTTAATATTAATTTAACGCAACATTGGTTTACATTATATTTCCCGTTTTTAGACAGATGAGCTGCATATTTTAAACCCTGGATCTGTGTACCCTTTAATTGTGGCTGACCCAAACAACCCAATGTATAATCCGGAGCGCGGCATCATCCGCGTGTGCGTCGCTAGCCGCTGCCACAACACGTGCCACAACACGTGCGCTGGGATTCAGAATCGGACGTTGCAACATACAAGCCATTTGCGTTTGCTCCCGATAATATTATTCTAAAATAATATATTTTTCTATGAAATGTTAAACAACAAAATAAATATATTACTTAAAGTGTATCATATTTTCATTATTACACCTTGTTACAGTATTAGGTCAGTAACTAATTAAAATATGTCAGTGAAATATTTTCTCTTGCATATTAAGTTTTATGCAAAATAAATCCGCTACAATTCTATTATACAATCGATAAAGGTAATCCAAAACTTTATTTTAGGTTTTAATTACATTTAAAGTTGAAAAAATTCTTACAATTTCCTTTTTTTATATATATTAAATTAAAAAGAGGTTTTGTAAATTAAAATGTATATATCAACAAATTACACTGTTTTAAATATGTCGCATTCTGTGATAATAGTTTGCTAAATCTTTAAAATTTCTAGCTGAAAATCTACTTGTTAAACCTATAGAAAATAAAAACTCGACAATATCAGAGACAAAAAATATTAATAAAAACTACTAATAGCAGCTACTACATCTATTTAAAACTACTTTACCTTTTTTAATATTTTATATTATCTCATATGTATCAACTTTCGTTTAGAGCTTGCGTTATGAAAAGATAAAGCAAGCCCCAAAGAATCTTTTACGTACTTTATTTATATAATAAAGACTAATAACCCTATAACAAGAAAGCATTAGTAAGATATTTTAAATTTTAATTAAAATTATCAAAGTCACACTTACTCACTTAGAAAAAGTTACTAAGAAAATACACAAGATGAATTAAAAATATAATTATAATATACAATTTAATGCGATATACGGCATATATGTTTCGCTTCTTCCACGCTCGCACACGAGTACTTTTGAGTCTCAATAGAAAATTCTTTAAATCCCTTTCCAATTTATTATACATTTAAGAAGTGTCTGTCCATGACTTGAAAATAAATGTTTCCTTAAGCTAAAAAAATAAATATAATTATTTATTTTTATGTTGGCAAAACCTATAAGAATGTTTTTAGAATCCTCTTCTTATATTTAGTCAAAATAGATAGTGATTGACAAAACTTGTACCTATCGAAAAGAATACCTTGCAAAATCGATTTTAATATATTATGTGTAATAATTTTATGTATTTATGCACTACTTATGTAAAATGTAATAAGATTGTGATAATAAAGTTATTTTTCTGGCAAGGATAGACATAAAAAATACACAAGTTAAAATTTCTAGACTTAATATTTAAATAAAAGTATGATACAGAGTCACTTTTCTATTTTAAATAAGATAAACATTTTTCAAAACACAGATTTTATTTTTCTCTTATTTTGGGTCATAATAACCGAGCAATAAAATGACTGCCTCATTAGTCTAGTGGTCATCTTGGTCGGCTACAGACATGAGGTACTGAGTTCGAGGCCCGGACCGGGCGAATTAAAAATTTATATTATTTTCTTTTAAAATACTATCAGTATATGTTTTACCCCCGTACCTCGGAGAGTACGTTAAGCTGTCGGGTTCTGTGCCTGCTGTCACTCCGGGAGTATCAAATTGCCGTCCAATCGGATTATAAGTGAGAAGGAATTCTACCGTCTTTATTATGCTTATACGTAACATTTTTCGTGCCTATATTTATGACTAGTTAAAAACAATATCTATTATACGATGTAGGGTGTGTAATACAGTTCTATTATAAGATGAAGTATAAGAAACAAGTTTATCACGAAATTTATTTCATATCTAAATAAAATTCCATATTAACGCTAAACCTAATATTTTTGTATATACATAGACCAGGAGTGGGAGCAAAAATATGAGAATAAATATACAGATATCTATACAAAAACATCTAAACATCATCATGGGATGATATTAGTAAATAGAAATTTCTTGCAGTTAGCGCATACACATAAGGACAATGCCTAACAGTGGATCTGTGCGATGGGTCTATGCTCTCTCTTATGATTGAGGAAGCCTGTGTATTTTGTGAAAAATTTAACACTCTACAAAAAAGATCAGTTATGATTTTCACTTTAATTTATAATACTTAGAAGATCGTTAAAATTCAATACAGGTGCCTCAGAATCATTCTGGGCGCAATAAAATCTTCCCCAACTAATGCTTTACAGGTCGAATGTGTTGATCCTCTTTTATCCATCTGTCGACAATATCGTTGTGACCGGTTTGTCAGCAAAATGTTACAGCTGTCATCCCATCCTCTTTGACCTCGCTTAACTCAATTATCCCAAATGCCTAGTAATCGGAATTCATCTTCTGTCCTACTAGGCAGCTTCCTCAAATTTACCTCTCTCTCTTATCCTTTAATGTCTCGTTCAATGAATCCCCTCTATTGCACTTCCTACAAAGCCCTTATTTACAACCCTGTGAGAAATCTGTGTAAAAATCACAGATCTGTGTTTCAGTAAAGGAGCCCCAGATAACAATTTGATGAATTAAATTGGTCAAACTCCCTTCTTATATATACAGATGCATCAAAGCTATCTCCTGATAGCTGTGTTGGTGCAGCCTGCTGGGTTCCCAGGTACAAATTAATTTTATTCAAGTGTCCTCCAGAGTCCTCTGTGTTTACAAGAGAGGCCATTGCTCTGTTAGAAGCAATCCTGTTTGCCTATTCCCATAACATCCAACAAAGTGTAATTCTGACTGATTCCTTAAGCTGCCTACTATCTATTAAAGAAAACCTCTTTCGTAGTAAATCAAGATTCCCCATTATTTTCAGAATCAGAGAGGCTTTGTTGTCATGCTCTCAGCGGAATTTATCTGTTTTGCTTATTTGGGTTCCCAGCCAGTCCGGTATCCCTGGAAATGAGACAGCTGATTCATGCGCTAATGCAGCAGTCCTCGATGGAACGCTGGACCATTTTCACAACTTTTCGCTTGTTATGGGGGTATTAGTTGTTGCATAAATATACTGTGTAAAAGTTTTTATAGTGAGTATGCTCATGATCATTTCATGACCCAAGCTGCTCTTCACGAATGTCGATATATGTGGTATTAATTAATTTTCATTTGGCCTCTGCCAAATGAAAATTAATTTTGTTAAATTTTTAACTTACTAGTGGGCTATCACATTCTCAGCTAAAATTTGTAAATTGTTATCATAAAAAAATGCAACATTTTTAAAGCAGTGGAACTTATAATAGCCTTGGGAATTAATAGTTGATTTAAGTTAACTATATCCCTTTTATATTTTGTTATATACAATAGTGAAAAAATATTAATAAATTTACAAAAAAGAATTATAAGAACTTTCTATGCAGTTGAAACGTTAAAACATGTTTTTGGATTACATCTAACTCGTTCTGTTGAATTGTAGCGTATTTATTTTGCAAAGAATGAAATTTTAAATGGAAACAGTTAAATTAATGCAGAAGAAAATGTTGTGTTGTTAACTTTATATGTAAGAGAAAATATTTTACTTTAATATTCCAATTACTTATTGATCTTAATACTGAAAAAGGTGTAATAATGAAAATTAAAGTTTAAGTAATATATTTATGTTGTTGTTAAATATTTCTAACAAAAATATTTTATTTTAGAACAATATTATCGGGAGCAAACGCAAATAGCTTGTATGTTGCAACGTCCAATTCTGAATCCCAGCGCACAGCACGTGTTGTGGCAATGGCTAGCGACGCATACCCGGATGATGCCACGTTCCGGACTATACATTGGGCTATTTGGGTCAGCCACAATCAAAGGATACTGAGATCCAGGATTTAAAATATGCAGCTCGTCTGTTTAAAAAAGGAAATATAATATAAAACAATATTGCGTGAAATTATTGTAATAATTTTCATATTTAAGAATAAATATTTAATTTAAAAATCAACGGTTATATTTGTAGCATCGCTTGTAGACGTTTTGAGTCTGGTTTGATGAAAGATTTCGGCCAGGACTAGTTACACTACCAGAAAAGACGTATCACCAAGGAAAACATTTATGTTCTGGTATAATTCTCTGTAGATATCTTTAGAAGGAAAATATTCTGATTATAGTACTAATACTTTAGACTACATCACCAGTTACCATCGGGTGAGAACGGCAACTTAATCAAATACTTAATAAAATATATGATAGTTTGATCTTTTGACAAGAAGTTACAACAGAATTTTTATTGTCTTTTTATTTTGACTTACAAATATTTAACCAAAATTATGATGTAGATAATTAAAATACTCACCTTGTTGTTCAATTGCTGCAGCCATAGTCTGTTTTAGCAAAACTGCGAAAAGTGCTGCAAATATAACGAAGAATTTAGTGTTCATGGTGAAGTTTTAGTTCTTGCGAGATCTGTACTCAAGTATGCTTTTTTAACATTATGTCTTCTTTATATACATTTAAGTTCAAGATAAGAACCGTGAAATGTAGCTTCTTACTAGAATAATATGGTTTTATCTTTAAAGGGGATATCCTGACGATAAAAAATACTTTTATACCAAATGGAAATGTAATTTATTGTTGTAAATTTATGCTGTAAGTAGAAAATAGGGCATTGCTTGCTTGTTATTATTATAAAGATTTTCTTACAGAAAATAGATAAATATTAACACGGTAAAAAGAACATATATTTTTTTATGACAGTCAAATAGTGTTCTTTGAGCCTACTTGAATAAAGGATATTCAGATTTTGTTATAAAAACATTAACAAAAGGTCAGAAAAATTTAGAGGTTCTCGTTTGATTAAAAATATTAAGATAAAATGTAACATCATGTTTCTATAACCGACGGATAGATAATTTTTTGACTGTAATGACTCCCTTGATAGGAAGTAATAATAAAGTCTAAATTGGTAGCACGTTAACCCGAGAGGAGGTAATTGGCCTCTTATGATTTTTACACTGCGTCGTCCCGCAACACAATTATTCTGTTCACTTGCTGGCGAGACCACCCTAAGGGTCCACTGAAACCCCTCAGGAGTACAAACACCGACGAATTAGATAAATCATCTCTTTAAATTGTCTTTCCGGAAATCGAGTCTGGAATTGTTTAAGCGAAGCACGTATTCGCTTTCCCAATAACATGTTAGTGATTAATAATATTCTTAAATAAATTTAGTTAACTTTAAGTTATTGTATTTTTCTTTTATCTTAATATTGTGGTGTTCAATAAAGTACACATGTATCTATCTATTTTGTAACATTGTAAACTTTCCAAAATTCGTCCAACAACCTTTTCGGAGATTAGAGTGAACAAAGAAACAGATATAATTTGCTTATATATCTTATAAAAATGCTACACATTATTTGGACACAAGCAAGATGCGCTTTGTTTTATGTAGTTGGCGCAATGCTTGCTAACGAGACGGGCTGGAGGGCAGTCGCTACCTTCTGTGAATCCGTAATGTCGCTGAAGGAGGCTTCGGAGAGAGCGAGACAAAATGTCATCGGCGCTCCACCTATCCGACGGAGGACGCGGAGAAGCAGCATGCGTAGATTTGCGTATCTCCTTCCCCCTCCATAATCTATTGATATGAGACGGCTACATCCGGGGTACCAGAGTGTATTGTGTACTCGTACCTCTGGTTCTCTACTCAGGGATGTCGAGGGTTCCGCTGGGTTTTAGTGGGTATTCTGATCTTTCAGTGAGTCCCACACTCCCTACCCGGGGTGCGTAAATGCATTTCCCAGCGACAAAAAAAAAACTTGATTAATATGACAACGTTGGCAAAACATTTGCTTGGCTTGATCTAGAAGTAGGATATAACAATTGATCGTGCTTTTTATTGTATAAACAAACTATTGGAATCACATTATATATAATAAAACATTTTTTAAAATATCTACTTTTCTCCATAACTTTACAACATTCTTTATTAGTAAGATCATATACAAACAACTTAATTATTTGTCATCACATGCAAAATAACTCTTTAATTTTAAATATTATTTAGTTATAGCTGGTTTATAGCTGTTTTGCTTAAAATTATTCAGTTTTTCATATCTAACCAGAAATAATATGGAGTCATAACTTCATAACAATGTAAGAGGTTTTTTTAAATGTATATAAAAGTAAAAATAGTATTTAATCAAAAAATCATATATCTGTCTGTGGGTCTGCAGGTTTGTTTTTGCTAAAATCTAAAC
This sequence comes from Elymnias hypermnestra, assembly GCA_015832385.1. Taxonomy (NCBI): domain Eukaryota; kingdom Metazoa; phylum Arthropoda; class Insecta; order Lepidoptera; family Nymphalidae; genus Elymnias; species Elymnias hypermnestra. The sequence continues at coordinate 1,124,728 of JACTOM010000847.1, read as the reverse complement.
AGCTGGAACGATTTTGACGGATCCCTCACTGACAGACAGCTCCGTTTCATTTTATCGTATTCGTATCCGTATCCCTACTTATGCGGGTAATACCAAAGGTAAGTTAGTGCCATAATATCACGCAGGTCATGATGTGAAGAGAAGTCAGGGGATTTTTTTGTTCGTAGAGTCTTCAGCTGTTAGCCTCACTGGCGTTTACAGCGTAACCGGAGGGAAAACTCCGTGATACAAAAAACTATACGATCTGTAATTATTTAGGTAGTATTGCTATATTGATAGATTTTAACGGCGTTGCAGGCCTTGCAATGGTGCGAGTACGCTATTATTTTTCCAAAACATATTAAAACTACTCTACATCAAGAAACAAGACCAGTTGTACCAATTCGTAACATGCATGCATATACGCTTTGTTTATACGTTTGTAGGTAATGGAATCTTTTTTTATAATTTTACACACTTATGAAGGACCGATGTGAATATAATAAAATTAAATACGTATAATGTATATTGTTTGTTGATAATATTATTTCTAAAAGTTAATACTTAAAAATAATAAATAAAAAATAGATATGTTAGTTAACATTCTTTATTATATTTTAACGAGAACAAACGCAAATGGCTTGTATGTTGCAACGTCCGATTCTGAATCCCAGCGCACGGCACGTGTTGTGGCAGCGGCTAGCGACGCACACGCGGATGATGCCGCGCTCCGGACTATACATTGGGTTGTTTGGGTCAGCCACAATTAAAGGGTACTCAGATCAAGGGTTTAAAATATGCAACTCATCTGTTGAAAAAAAAAAATTATATTTCTTAACAATATATTTATTTATTACAATAGAAGCCAACATGGTACTAGTTGTATGTTGTACTAGTTGTATGTCAAAATATTCTTTATTCGAGTAGGCTCAAAAAGCACTTTTGAATCGTCAGTAGTCTGTTCGTTGGTAACAAATCTACCACCGGTTCGAAAAGTTCAATTCCCTGAGAAGAAACTGGCAAGAAACTCAACGGTTACTCTTTTAAAGATAGTTTTTTATACTACAATGTATAATATATGGTTACTGTGAGCAACTGGAATCAAGTCCAACCGTTTCTATCGCTTAAATAGTCTTGATATGGGCCTTTGTAAAGGGATATTTTTGAAATATTTCTTAAAATTATGTGTAGGTAAATCTAAAACTGATCGAGGTATTTTATTAAAAATGCGTATGCTTAACCCGACAAATGATTTCTGAACCTTCTTCACTCTAAAATATGGAATAAGAAGTTTGTTTTTATTTCTTGTATTATGTGCTACCTATACATTGTATGCCCTGTTTATAGAATAACTCGGCATGTGTTACTGAAGTAAAAAAACGGCACGTCTTTGCTAGTAAAGTGGTAACTAGTGAAGCCTCCCATTAGCCAAATTAAGCCAAATTAGAAAATGTAATTAGCAAAATTTACTTTGCCGGGACTCAAACCGGAACCTCCGTTGGCAGAAGGAGTACTAGCACAATTGCGCTAGCTAGGCCACTCATTTATCAATATTTATTAAGATATGCCGTGTTTAACAACTAGGACTACAATAGCATTACTACTGACACACTTAACATTAAATTATTTTAGATTAAATGGTTATATGAAGTTTTTAAGAGCCATAGTTATTAAGGGGCAATAAATATACTCAAAACTTCTTTGCTTACCTTGTTGTTCCAGTTCTGCGGCCGTAGTCCCTTGTACAAATAGCACTGCAAGAAAAGATGCAAGTACGACAAACATCTTGCTGTTCATGGTGGATTAGTAGTTATTGTTTTGAGCTGCGTATTCAATTATGATTTACATGCACAATATTAGACATTTATATACAAGAAAATCAAGATAAATAATGTTTTAATATAGGTTTTATTGTTGTAATGAGGCTTTATCATTGCAGGGAAGCCCTGGGGTGATTAGAATTTTCCTTGTAAGAGATAATGTACGCTGTATATACCAAAAGTGATAATTACTTTAAAAATATAGGGAAAAATCTTTTACAACAATAAATACTATATGTTAATCTATTTTAAATATAACACAGTTTCTTATTCTCTATATTTTATCTTTATTTTCCATCTACTTATATTCTATTGACTTTGTAGTCTACCTTAAGGTGAAAATGCTTTAAAGCGATAAGACCGCCATTGTTCAAAGCTAACTTTTGTAGAATATATTTCGTTTTTTATATTGTGTGGTGTGGTTATGAATATAAAAAATATTTTTATTTTATCTAATCTGAATTATTTAAATAGAATTTAATCTGATATGATCTCTGTAGTAGCCAGTGAATCTTACTGAGTAATATTGTACCAAAATATGAAGTACGATATGTTAAAGGTCTCTTCAATTTACGCAATGAATGTTAATTACATTCTTATATTTTAATTATATATCACTTACTGCCTGTACCAATTTTTCAGCATATTTTAAAATGATTTAGTTACATCTGTAATTGCTAACTATGAGCAATAATTTTTTTTTTTTTTTGCTGACAGATTAGCGCTTGACTCTGATCTCACCTGATGGTAAGTGATGATACAGTCTAAGATGGAAGCGCGCTAATCTGTTAAGAGGCGATATACCCCTTACGGTTTCTACACAGCATCGTACCGGAACACAAATCTCTTTGTTTGGCGGTACGTTTTTGCTGGTAGGGTGGTAACTAGCCACGGCCGAAGCCTCCCACCAGTCCAGACTCAGACAAATTAGAAAATATAATTTCCTAAATTCGTCCTACCGGGGATCGAACCCGGGACCTCCGCTAGCAAAGCGAATACTCGCACCACTGCGCCAGCGAGGCCGTCAAAATATTTTATACACGAAATGTTTTTGTTCTAACAACATTTACATTCACGATCTTTACGAGCTATTTTAGTTTTGTTCGGTATATATTTCTTCATTTATTCTCTGGTTAGTTATGGCATCTTAGTGTCTACCACCATCATTTTTATTTTATAATACACAATATACATCCATTTAGTAGAGAATATCATTTTCTAATATTGTTTCCTACGTTGGCTTATTCACAACTAATCCTTATAGTTCTTCGAACACATTTCTAGGCTTAGATTATTTATCCACGGAAATAATGTTATATATAGGATGGTTATGAATACATAAAAATATAAAAACTGTTGATTTATACCTTATCTCATATTTTATCGACAAAATTTATAAGCGAATGACTTCATTATTTATCATTTAAAATAATTATGTTTACTGCTACATAAACAATGTGTTAACTAGTTAAAACTTGTGAGTACCAATTTACTTGGTTTTCGTATACCATAATTATAATGATCAACTATTATTGCACAACAATGGATATCACAGAAGGGAAGACTAATTATTTAAATATAAAATCAATTTTAAATGCTTTTTGCAATAAATTAAACAAATAAAATTGTGGGTATATAAGAATGAAGCGTATATTTAGTCGTACTGCGTTACTAATAATTTAAATATTGTAGTAGAATGCGTGGAAAGTATCCAATATAAAGATTACTTTCTTTTCATAACCTTAAATTAGGTAGGTCCAGTGGAAAAGGGTTAGCGGAACTACGTTTCGCATATACAAAAATCTCGGAGATACGCGAGAGGGATGAGATTCCCTACAGAACAAATTTAGGGAATTATATTTTCTCAATTGTTACTACTATCTCAAAAAAGTCGCCGCCACGCAATTTGGGTTACGGTAAAATGCTGTTAAGAAACTATTAAGAGGTAAATTATTTGTTTCTAGGTTAACACGCTATCATCTTAGACTATATCATCATATACTAGGTAAGATGAGAATCAAACGCTTACATGTCAATATTGAAATAAATAATAAAATAACTAACACTGATATTTTTTTCTGAACTACTATACTGTTATATTTAAAAAAAGGCTGAGAATAAAATTTTAAAATACCTTGTTTTCAAAGTATAACAGTAGTAAATCTGTAATACACTTGATCAACTGGTATGCCCAATGATATGATATTTTATATAGGAATTCTTTAGGTTTGATTTTCAATTCTCAAGTAAAAAAATATTTGTTTCTAATACAAATTGAATTTGTCTATGGAATTTTTGGAATTTTAATATTTTCAATTTAATAGAATATATAACTGAATGCTATTTACTATTGTACTCTTTTACAGCTATCTTTTATAAATGTTATATTTATGTGATACAATCTAAGATGGAAGCGCGCTAATTAATGAAGGGGCAATTTACCTCTTACGGTTTCTACACAGTATTGTACCAGAACATAAATCTCTTTGCTTGGCGGCACGTCTTTGCTGGTAAGGCGGTAACTAGCTACGACCGAATCCTCCCACCAGTCAGAGAAAATACAAAATGCAATATCCTTCATTCCGAGAATCGAACCCGGGGCATCTGCTAGCAAAGCTTGCACTCGCACCACTGCGTCAGCAAGGCCGTCATATTTATATACTCTACTTATATACACTAGTACTCTTAGATTCTATACTATATTCTTGAATTTTTCGTGTATAGATCTTAATGTTGTAACCTATATATATCAATAATTATGTTTACCAATGAAACTATTTCTTTGTCTTAGATGAGTTACGTGAAGAAATGTCTATACTAGACTCTTCTTCATATTAGACACAATAAATATAACATTTTTAAGCTTAAATAATTTTATTTAAAAACACCATTGTAACGAGAAAATCTTATTAATACAATTTTAACGAGAGCAAACGCAAATGGCTTGTATGTTGCAACGACCGATTCTGAATCCCAGCGCGCGGCACGTGTTCTGGCACCGGCTAGCGATGCACACGAAGACAATCCCACGCTCGGGGCTGCTTGTGTTGTACAGGGGGTTGTTGGGGTCAGCCACTACCGTAGGAAAAGCAGATCCTAGATTTAAAATATGCAGCTCCTCTGTAAAGAAAAACATTTACTTATTAAGGTGTCATATATATATTGTAGAAGATACTAATAATCTTGTTCTGTAGTTCCTGAATTGTTCCTGAATAGTTCCTGAATCTTTTAGTCGGTCCCTCATGTCTGAGGATTATGGTCAGCATCGGGATGGGATGATCTGCATTTATGACGTTCCTACTAGATGATATATTAGTTTACTTTATTTATTTAAATCAGAAACTATTTGGAAAAAAATATAATGTTCAACACCTTTTATGTTATTATTGACATTACAAGTTAAACGGCTCCTTCCCTCTATTATTTTACAACGTTATTGTGGATTTTTTATTATTGCTGACAGTGTAGCGCTTGACTGTGATCTGACCTGATTAGAAGTGGTGATACAGTGTAAGATGGAAGCGCGCTAATCTGTTAAAAGGCAATCTACCTCTTATAGTTTCTACACAGCATCTTACAGAAACACAAATTTCTTTGCATGACGGTATGTTTATGCTGGTAACAGGTGGCAACTGGCCACTGCCGAGGCCTGACAAATTACGAAATGTGTAGTACAGGTGAGAACCTGTTTCTAACCAGTTCTTCTCTTACCACCGTGTAAAATTTGAAGGATGATTTACACGGACTGTCTTGATGCTGAGCTTTGGTCCAATAGCTTGATTGTTTTTGTAATTTTGTATGTCTACTTGAATTTCAAATCTTTAGCATTATAAAATCTTTATAGCGTTATGTAATTGGAACTGTTTCGTTTATATTTTCCGGTACAAGTCGCTTTGATGCGATTTATCTATGTTTGCAGCTTAAGAAACATTTTTAATAAGTATTAGTTCATTGTTCTTTTGCCACATTGTATAAGGTGTACTAAAAGTTAGCAACAAATTTATTAACAAAAATGTATTAAATTTTTAGAGAATGAGGTGAAGCAGGAAAGATGATATATTAATAATTTCTAAATTTACCAACTGCGTTTTTTATTAATTTTAGGTAATAGCTAATTCAAAGTAAGTATTGAAATAAAAGAAAATGTTTTATAAAGTTCTTACCTTGCTGCTCAATTGATGCAGCTGCAGACAGCTTTACAAGCAGAACTGCAAATAGGGTCGCGAGCACAACAAAGAGTTTGCTGTTCATATTTTCTTTTTTGTTGCTGTTCTGAGATGCCTTCTCAACTATGATATTGTGCCGCGATTTCAAATATTTATATTCGATAAAATCAAGATAAGCTTTCTTTATTGCTACAAAACTGCTTTTTATCGTAGCAGGGATGAACTGGCGATAAGACTGCATTTGGATTTAAGTTAATATGTTTTTCTTGAAACTTTTATCCATCGCTTTAAATTTTTTGTCCAACTATTGCACGTTGTATTACCGCTGGCCGCGGGAAGGGTTAAAGCAGCAGCATCCATGTCTTGCATCAGATGTTTCACCTGCAGTATGGCCTCATAAAACAACCGATCATCAATACAATTGTGTATTCGGTACATCGGTGATTTATATTTAAAAAGTTTAAAAAAATTCCAAAATTCGTTCAACAACGCCGCTATATTGATTGATTAGAATGGTTTCCTTTTGAAGTGAAACTTCTTTAGGCACATGAGGGTAAAATTTTTACGGATAAAACGTCACGTGAAGATGTCCAGCATTTTTTATGCTAATTCGTTTGAAGGTAGTTTAATTATTTACTTATAACATGTGACGTTACCACTCGTCATTTAATAATTTAATATACTATTTTGCATAAAATATAAATATTTCATAAAATCTCTTTTTTTAATTTTAAATTCTAAAACAAAATTTAATTAAAAATTTCTAATATTGACAAAAGGCACGTGGCATATTTATTTACAATTCGTCATTTGAGGTTTCAATAAAATATTTGTATTAATTTTCGACACTTTTAATACTTTAATGACTATTAAATTCATTTAATTCCTTTTCCCTTTCTCTAAGTCTCGGAAATCTAAAGTTTTAGATTTGTATAAATATAAACAAGACTTAAAAATTACTTTGCTTTGGCAAAGCTTCAATACTGACATGTGTACTTTGTAAGTACGCACTTTTTACTTTTTATTAACGACAGGTAAGCGCTTGCCAGTAAATTCACCTGATGGTAAGTGATAATGTAGTACAGGATGGAAACACGCTAACCTATAAAGCATTTTGCTAAAATATACCTTTCCGGGAATCAACCATAACATCTCTGATAGCGAAACTATAGAGATTGTGGTCAGCCATACGTCAGTCACTGACCACAACCGGGCTTTACTGGTTATTGTGCTGGAGGGAAATATATTTTAAACGTGATATTTTCCCCACAGAATATTAGCTTAAAGTAGTAACTTTATGTTGCTGCACCTAGTTGCGGCAGTTAAAGCAACAAAATCTCAGGGGATTGGAGTGAACCGATTAAAGTTTTTATACAAAGCATTGACAGTTTTATTGATTGTGCAAACATCTTTGAGGTCTTCTTAATATTAAGTGAGCGAGGTCGTCGTATTATCCTTTTTCCAATTAACTAATCTAAGGATATGCATGATTCCTCACGGTTGCTTCCTTCACCAAACTCTTTATCCGTAATACAGTCAACTTTAAATTGGCGCACGATTGTATCGTTAGGTACGATTATGGGAAAGTTACTGAAGCGGCTGCTGCAACTTGAACTGATGAAAAATGTACGCATAAATGACGCTCAGTTTGGTTTTCTTCCAGGTCTTTGGACCGACGCAGCAATATTAACCTTGAAACATGCCGTAAGATATTATAAAAAACGCAATACTCCTGTACGTGCTTGTTTCCTGGATCTAAGCCGCGCATTTGATCTTGTTAATTACAATTTATTATGGACAAAAATGCGCGAAGGAAATGTTCACAGCGATATCGTCACACTTATGCAGTATTGGTACGAAAATCAGACTAACACGGTACACTGGGCAGGTACGGCAGGACTTACCTCTCCGGACTTGTTTAACCTTTACATAAACGACTTGATTGGGGAGCTGAGTAGCACTGGTGTTGGCTGCCATATTGATGGAATCTGCTTCAATAATTTAAGTTATACAGAGGGCATGGTGTTGCTTAGCCTCTCCATAAAAGGACTTCGCAACCTGGTTTCGATTTGCGAAGGATATGCCGTACGCCATGGCCTCAAATACAATGTGTGTAAATCGGAACTACTCATTTTTCGATATGGTAGCGGTCCGGAGAGAGTACCTCCACTGCTATTAAATGGTTCCCCAGTTCGGGTAGTTCAGCAGTTTTGCTATCTAGGATACATGTTGACGGGATGTCTGAGCGACAACATGGATATGGAGAGGGAGCGACGGTCGCTGGCGGCAGGGTGTATTATGGTTGCTCGCCGGTTTGCAAGTTGCTCTGTGGGTGTTAAGGTGACTTTATTCAAAGCCCACTGCACCAGGTTTTATGCATCACAGCTGAGCTGTTGTGGTATACTAAAAAAGCCTTTAGCGCCCTCAGAGTCCAATACAACAATACCCTTCGCATCTTGCTAAGATTTCCACGGTTTTGTAGTGCATCAGCGATGTTTGCCGGCGCGGGCGTTTCCGACTTCTATGTCATTATACGCAACAGAGTCGCTGGCTTCCGGGCGACTATTCCCATTTGCGACAGTAGTCTCATCAGAACCGTAGCTCAGGCGTCCCCCGGTAATGTGTTCTTTGCTAACTGATTACGAATGCACCAGACGAGGAACGTAAAGTAATAGACTATTTTTTTTCTTATTTCACTAGTTACTATAATATCATATCATTACTATAATGATTGGACTGCCTCATTGGTCTAGTGGTTAGCATGTTTGACTACAGACATGAGGTCCTGGGTTCGAGTCCCGGGTCGGGCCAATTCAAAAATCAATATTGAGTTTTCTATTAAGATTTTCTCAATATTTGCCCGAAGTTGGGAAGTTGGCGGTGTGATCCACCCCCGTGCCTCGGAGAGCACGTTAAGCCGTCGGTCCTGCGCCTGATCTCTCTCCGGTCGTGTCGGATTCCCGTCACA